>APFE030134621.1:365137-391151 GCA_000404065.3 Pinus taeda
TCATCTTCTCATTGGTGGAAAGTATTGAATAGACCATTTTTATGGGTTTTATTTTCCAATTTACGAAAAAATAATTTAAAAAATATAAATTTGAAAAAATATGTAAAAATAACATGTGTACAATTTGTACAACTCTCACTATCAATCTATACTCTAATGACATGACATGTCTACTATAATATGAGCATTATATAAAAAAAAATGTCATCATTCAATATTAAATAAATAATTATTAAATTGTTATCATTCTCTTCAATGTCAATTATATATATATATATAACCTTTATCTACAAAAAAAAATGCTTAATTATATTAGAAAAATTAATTAAAAAAGGTTAAAAGACTATTCATATAACTCATTTTACAATTTTATTATTATTTGGAGTACATATAATACATCATGACATTAAAATATTTTATTAAACTAAGTGACAAGAAATGCTAGCTATGTGGCATTGTTCCATCCTAATTTTAAAATTTGAAACACATGTATGTTCTCAAATCTCCTTTTTGGCTTTTCCTCAATGCATATACATTAGATGTTTTATAAAGTGTGTTTAAATCATCTCATTTATGTGAGGATAAATTTATTTAAGAATTTATATGATTTTAAAATAGATAGATTTATAAAAAATTAGTAATAATTAAATAGTATATTTTATTTATTAATTTAAAAAAAAATATGTGTGTTGGGTGGGTCAATTAGTACTGGTTTCGTGAAATAAAGTTTCATTGAACCCAGAAGTTATTGGTTCAAAACTTTGCTATCCTCCCAGATCGGGGTAGATTGGAGACATTGATGGAAAAAAAAGATGTAGTCCTTACCAAATTACACATAAAATAAAAATAATTAATACTAGATACAAATATTTTATATTAAATAATAAATTGAATTTTATTTATTTTTTAGAATTATGTGATGATTATTAATATTCATTTAAATAACAATCTATATTTAACTTGTTAAGACAAAAACAAATATAAACATAATTTCTTTTTTTTTGACAAATTGTAATGCCTTCTAAATAGTGGAGTACAAGATAATATACTGAAAAATCTTAGGCTGGTCTTTTATTGGGGAGACCGAACCAAAGCCAAAAGTGCACTCTTTGTAGAGAGATAAGAGATAAGGAAATACTGAGATAGTCAAAATTTAACATACAAAAACTGAAAAGTGGGCCTAACCAACCTTGGAAGTAGACAATAAGAACTAAAAGCCAATAGAACATAATCATAACACAAACTAAGTTGAGGGTTCAAAATTTCTGGCTGCAACTTGAATGGGATCTATGTTGCCTCCAGTCGGGGGTGGGACTCCAAGGTGTTATTCAATGTGTTCCATCCTTAGATCCAAGTCATTCATATGGCGATGCAGATCAAGTGAATGGAGGACATTTGCCCGATACTCGTGCGAGTTCAAAAAGGTTCTTCCAAGGAAAAACTTCATGTGCCAATATAAATCGACAGTGTGCATATATTGGTTGAAACATCCACGAGTGTGCCCAATGTCTACTACCCAATCTATCATCTCAATGAGTACCTTTGTGTCTAAGAGTTAGAGACTATGAGAGATGCCTTCCTCCTCAACACGGGTTAGTTCCTCCTGGATGGGGCCCAAAGTGAGTTCATGGAAATGGGAAACAATTTTCTCTAGGGGATGGTGCATACATGTGTTGCCTTGGTGAGCCCACTCTTGATAGTAAGTCATACCCTTGGAGACGTAGGTGCGCTAACAAGACATGGAGGAGAGCTCAGAAAGAAAAAGTAGTGAAAAGAACATAAAAAGCTAAACAATGACTACAAAAAACCAAGAGAGAAACCATGTAACAAAGGCACGAGTAAAAAAAACAACGCAACAAGATCATTTTAAGTTTTACTCATACTTGAAAGTTATGATATAACAAATGGAAGAGGAGAAAAACAAACACAATCCTAAAAAAATTTAAAGGCTTGAAATGTTATAGCTATAATTTAAAATATATTCCAATATTTCCTCATATAGGTTAAAATACATCCCGCATATAAGTTATACATCCCAATATTTCCTCATATATTTTTAAATGAGACTTTTTTTTAATATATAGTTGATTTAATTTAATATTATTTTTTATAATAATTAAGTTTAATGAGTAGATATAAAAAACATTATTGTTAGAGAAATTGATAATTAGTTGGGCATGTACTTGTGTGACATGGGTTAATTTTGTTCCTTAGGATGGCACACAAGTTTTGATAATCAAAGAATTTGAACAAAAGACTTAATCTCTCACATAAATTTACAGAACACAAACTTCCCAACTGTTATCAATATAACCTCTAAGTATAGTTATCTTGCCCCATAGGATGGCACATAGGTTTGACAATCAAATACTTGAACAAAATACCCCACTCTCACATAATTTTACATAACAAGAACTTAGCTAAGTGAGCGACCTAACATAATAAAATTATTTATGTATTTATTTTGAAAAAAAAAAAGAGAAAAATCAATGAGAAATTTATGAGTAATGATGCAACTTCATCCATATTTGGATTTGGAAAAATATGAATAATGTATTGCAGTGAATTTATATTTTGAGGGAGATATAATTTTTTTTTAATTGTATAAGAGATTTAATTTAAATGTTATTTTGAAATTTGATAATATTATTATGTTTCTTTTTGTTATTTACTTAAATAATGAAGTAATAAGATATGTATACGGGGTCTTGGATAGATGGTTTTTAGGTGCTTTATTAAGACACTCTTTGATGTGAAGTCGCATGTTCAATTTCTTGTCTAATTGGGGTGATATATGAGACATAATGAAGATGTAGTCCCACCAAGCTTAAAAAAAATGGTGTATCCCAAGGGTTAGCTCAGTTGGTCGAGTTCCCGTTGCTAAGTGCCTTGCCAATTGGGATGTCACAGAGTCAAATCTCCTTGACGCCCTTGGGGTTAGGCCCTGCTTGTTTGGATGGCAGGTAGATCCCTTCAGGTTGATCTACCTGGGTTTTCCCGTGGATGTAGTGGTCATCTAGTGTCCGTGAACCACCCTTAAAAAAAATAAAGTAATAAGATGAAACTTAATTGAATTGAGTTCAAGTGATTGTGCAATAGAGTATTATTTTCTTCACTTGAGTTTTATTCTAGTATATTGTTGTAATGATTTTTAGTGTTGTTAATTTAGCCTTATACATTGAAATCATAAAATGTGAAAAGTGTTGAAAAAATTTCATACAATTTTTCTGTGTGTGTGTAAAATAGCTTCGAGAGTTAGCTCAATTGGTTGAGTCCTCATCATTAAAGCACCTTTGTTATTGAGAGGTCATAAGTTCAATTCTCTAGACACTCTCGGGGTCAAGCTCCCATGGTTGAATTAGCAAGAAGTAATCCCTTTGGATAAATCTACCTAAAATACAAATATTCCATGAACAATAATGATCACTCATCTACAAAGTACATAAACCACATATATACTTTAAATAATTAAATTAAAAAACTTTTAAATAATAATATATTCAAATTATATATAAATAAATATTAATATATAAAATAATAATTATTAATATTATTATAAAAAATATTAATATTAATAAAAATAAAAATATTCCTTAACCATCATGGTATTAAGATAATATATGTGTACCGTTGCCACCACTTAGTTGGAGTGAAAAACTCACTACCATGTTTTTGCCACCACATCACTCACATGGTTGCAGATAATGTTAAAAGCATCTTTCTTAGATGAAGTGCAATCAATGAGAATAAAATAAAATAAATGAAGCATTGAATGGAGCACTTGCATATGATTCTTTAATCCTTTGCTTATTAGAGAGAGAATATAATTTTTTCTTTTATTACATATGGAACCTCCCTTTTTAAGTGATCTGTTTTTTAAACTCTTTCTTTATACGTTTGTTTTGGTCAATCAAAGATTAAATTAATATATCATGTGGTGGGAAATTTGTGTGTAATAAATATAAAATCGTTTATTAAGTGACTCTAAATATTATTAGAGGTTATTAATTGATGGTTATTTAAAGAAATGTATTTTATTATTATTTTTTAAATTGTTATGTTGTGAGGGGCGTGTTTATGTTATTATAGAGATTGTGTATATTTATTTGTTTGAAACGCATCGAAGCTATTGAGATTAATGATGAACTATATAGGTTGGTTCGAAATGTGTTAGCTTAAATTTATCAATATGATTTTTTTCAAAAATGTTTTCGAATAATCAAAATATAGATTACATAAGCTTGAATTTGAACATGTTTATTTGTGTTAATATGAGTTTATTTCTTATTTCTTATTAAGCTATCGTTATAAATTTAATTTTGAAATATTGTTAATAATAATAATAATTTAATTTTAAAATTATGGTTAAGCTAAATATAAGTTGGTGTATAATTTTTTTTGTTTGTGGGATAAGAGACCCACTTCCACGTAATAATTTGATTGTTAAAGTTTATATATGTGATACATATTTTTTTAACGTGGATTTTTTAAATTAGTAAAAATAAAGTATTGTTATTGTTTCAATTTGGTATTAATTCCCCTAGTGATGTTCATTTTTTGTGGGTTAGTGTATTTGTGTAAAGAGAAGTTGTTTATTGTGGATAGAGCCAAAGTATAACCACCAAAAAACCAAAAAACTTTAGTGACATATATATTCTTAGTTGTAACTATTTAGTTGAAGAGATACTTTCACAATTTTTTAAATGCCTCTATCTTAAATTGAATAATTGTTACTCTTGATGTTTATTAAATTTATTTAGTAGACAATGACATGTAAAACTATAGTACAAGTCTCTACATAAAATCTTTTATGTATGTCTTTAATTATGAAGAGAATACATGTAATGTATTACAATTTATGATTAAAGTAGAAGAAAACAAGATGCAGAGAAATTGCATTTTTGGTCATTAAGGTCATTCAAACTCCAAGATAAAGAGAGAAACATGACTTGGTTGCATACATGAAAATAAGAGGTTATTACTTCCATAACCAACATCTAATGAGTAAGGGAATGTCCCTGAGTTAACTGTCAAGGGAAAAGTATCTTGGATTTAAACCTCACTACCATTTAGGTTAAATAAACCTCCACATGAATTTTGTGTCTGTTTGCTTATATTGTCAACGAAATGTGAAGATGTAGTTGGAGATGAACACTTAGAATTTAGACTCAAGAATGAGAAGGTTCATTTGGAATATAAGATTGGAGTTTTTAGACCCTCTCATGCATTTTTGCATATGTTCGCTTATATTGTTAATCAAATATGAAGATGTAATTGGAGATGCATCATTTAGAACTTGCAGTTGAGAATGAGAAGCATATCATACACTTCATCCATTCATTAGTGTAATGGTTGTCACAATTGTAAAATAAATAATGAGTTATTCACTCTATGCATTCATCTCATGTCTTGGGAAGGCGACATTGCTAACCAAATCACTAGATTTAAATGAGTGATTATCTAACACTATTTAGCAAAATATAGTTAATTAACAAATTAACATATGCCAATAACAATTTTTTTTCCAAATAATATATCATAAGGGAAAACTCTCAAGCACTTCCCCTCATTTCAAAAATGGTACGTAGAGTAAACCCTACATCTTCAAGATACAAGACCAAGCAACAATATATTGATAATCCATATATAGCTCTTTAAAAATTGACTCATTAAAAATAAACATGTCACAATGCAAAATTTAAATTATTGTAAATAAAAAACATTTTTTTCTTTTAACCACTCAAACTAAACCCAATTAACATACCAACTATCATTTATACAATAATACTAATTTAATTTTTTAAATTAAAATTTTACAATCCACTCATAAAAACCTCCCCCAAAATATATCTATATGTATATATATTCTTATCATTTAGTTGCCATTTAGTTCCCAAAGGTATATTTGCAACATAATATACATAGAATGGTATCTCGTCTATCCCTATTTTTGCCAATCTCCCCACCAATCCCTCTAGATTTAGCTCAGCTTATCTTCGACCATGACTCAAAAGTACATACTTCAATTTGTGGTGAATTCAATACCTATTATTATAATAAATGCAAGTTGGTACTTGCTAACTATAAAGAGGAATGAATGAATGGATGGATTGAAAGGGTGTTAGTTCATGGTTATTGTCATTTGGTGAAGAATGGACCATCTCTCCAATCAAACTCCGAAACTGAGGGGACCAGCGCAATTCTTTTGCCCTCATTCCACCCCACCAACTCTTGTCTTATGCATTCTTAGTCAAACCAGTCCCTCATGAGAATTCAACCACATTATCCTCTAGCGGGACCATACCCACAATAGGACACCATCCCCTTCCTTATCTTGTTTTCTAAGTGAATGAGACAGACACCATTGTTTTCCCTAAGGGAGACATCATTCATCAAGTTTCTTTCCAAATAAAGAAATCCAATATAATACAATGTTTAAAAGTCTAAATAATAAAAAATCAACAATCAAATCAACGATTAGATATAGGAACGTCTACTTACCAATTAAATAAGATTACATGAAAGAGGTTAAAGAAAATGATAATAGTAGATTTAAAACAACAATCAAATCAAAAAATGATAACAATACATTTTTCTTTTTAATTTTTTTTTCCAATTTTATAGGATCATATATCTTAAATTTAATTTATATGTTTAAATAATTTTATTAATATATTAATTTTTAAAATTGAGAGAGATGTTTTTTTTTTGTTATTTTAAAAATGAGAAAGATGTTTATTTTTCAGTTGTTATTATAAAAATATATTTAATTGTTCATTAATCAAATATATCAATAATTTATTACTTAACAAGAGTTGGAATGTTGAAACAAATTTAACTCGTATCTAAATCATGGGCCCTCACTTATTCAGATCGGGTTCACGATCTAGGGGTTTCAGATATGGATTGTGGCGGAGAATTTCAAAATTTTTGGAAGACCCTTAACATGAAATCAATCCTCATAGGGACTTGGTTAGTGCAACTAGTTTCATATTTGAAAAAAAATAGATGCATGAAAAATTTGGGTTTCCAACAAATGTTCAGAATTTGATTTATGAAGGGCAAATTATTGCAGGATACCATTAAATTGAATGAGTACGACGTAGATCAAAATTCTACAATCATCATAAATTTGAGATTGCGGGGTGGAGGCCCAAGACCGAGCATTCCACCTAGAACAACTTCAGTTGTTAATGGTCCAAGTTCTTTTAAGGATGCAGTGAGAGGGAAAGTTGCCACACAAACTCCAAATCTCACTTTCCCAGAGCCTTACCTAGTTGAGAAGAGGGAGAAAGCGCTAGATCTGTTAGTAAAATTGCCAGAAGTGAGTGAGATTTTCACTATTCTCCAAGCTAGAGATTTGATTTGCCAATTTAATGGCTTATGGCCCAAGTCTGAAGATCTACATCAATGGATCTACCTCAAATGGACTAAAAATTTTGATATCTACTTGTGTGCAAAGGGATTTTTTGTGGTTCAATTCGACAATTAGATAGATCTGGACTATGTCATAAACGAATGACCACAATTTTGGGGAAGGGCGGGTCTTTTTGTTACTCCATGGCTTCTAGTTTTTGATGCCACAACAACGGTGGTTACAAAGATGTTGGTATGGGTAAGATGCACAATCTTCTGCTTCCTTTTTGGCACCATCAAGTTTTAGAAGGCATTAGAAATTCATTGGGAAAATTTAAAGATGGAACGAGAAAGAATGGACAAAGGTATCTTTACTTTTTCCTGCATTTGCATGGAGATAGACGTAAGCAAATGCCTACCAGATCACATCCATCTGATTCATAAATATTTCAAGTGGACCCAATGGCTAGACTTTGAAAATAATGCATTTAGGTGTTGGTTCTACCATCAAATAGGGCACCTGCAAAACTAATGCCCTCAAGTGAAAAAAATGACAAAGAAAAGATTGTAAAAGCCAAAGGGATGGAAATTTTTAGATTTGCATTCTTCAAATGATGAAGATGAAGAAATTGATCAGAGTCTTCAACAACCAGAAGTACATAATCAACAAGGCTCCCATGTTGAGGGGGGAGAAGAGAAGCAAAAGGATCGTGCCAAAAAAGCCATTGATTTAGTAGTGATCCAAACTTCAAGAAATCAACATGAGGAAAGTGACAATATCCAAGGAGCAACAAAGATCATTATAGGAGAGCAACAAAATGCGATCATACCCTTTCAAAAGGAAGTAAGGGGCATAAAGAAAACCCATACATCTGAGAGTTCGGATTCAGACAAAGAAGCAACCCACAAGGCGGAAGGCAACCAAATGGAAATAATATCAACTGCTCCCAATCAAGGAGTTTGGCAAGGTGGAAAAAAGAAAGGAAAAAAAGGGAAACTAATTGATTATTATCACACTTAGTCTCAACAATAATATGTAATTTTATTTATTTATTTATTTATTTCTCTTTTTGTGCATTGGTCGAAAAAATGATCTGATCGAATACTTTCGGGCATCTGCAAAATGTAATTTGTTCCTTGGTTTTTAGGTTGCATAAAGTTACGTTTTTTTTCTTTGGAAAAGAAAAAAAGAAAAGACAGAATGTCATTGAAAAGTGGAACATCTACTCTTTGAGCTTTATCACAACAGGCCAACGCGTCTCTATATAAGAAATGATCAAAAAAGAAGATGCCTACTCTTTGAGCCTTATTAGAACATACCAACATGTTCCCATGTAAGAATTGATCCTTGGTGAAAGAGAAAGCAAACCAATTTCCCAACCACTCAAATCATACCCACAAAATAACTTATAACCATAAAAAAATCTTGAACCATAAAAAGTCAAAGACATAACTTTTTGCCAAACTATAATGAATTGAAAACGTAACTTTATTCGATAATCACATTATCTTAAAATTTAATTTTAATGTAAATTATCGTGAGATAAATAATTAAATCTAGTTTATTCGATAATCACATTATCTTAAAATTTAATTTTAATGTAAATTATCGTGAGATAAATAATTAAATCTAGTTTTAGTTTTATTAGATTTTTTAAAGATATTTTTAAATAATTTTACAAAACATACCATACTAATTGATTTAGATTATATTAAAAATAGAATAATACAAGCAAATACATAATATTATATTAAAAATGGAATATTACAAGCAAATACATAATATTATAATGAAAATAAAATGTTATTAGTAAAATAATTGTAAATATTATTATATAGTGTATAATGATTAAAAAACAATGGTAGTTATTTTAAGGAGAACATGTTTAGGTAGAAACATGTGACAATTCTTATGTGCAAAAACCCTTATAACGAAAAGTTCAAGCTTCATTTTTTTTTTTTTTTTTATATGATAAGTAGCATAAAAGACAAAAGCCCTACCCATAATCTTTAATCTCAAATGTTGGAACGATAAAAAGTTGAGAAATTATGCGTTGGAATGTTATTTTTTCAAGCCATAATATTGATATATAAATTTGGGAAAATCATTTTAATAGTTTTACAATTTATAAAAATATTAATATTAACTTTATATTTTTAAATAAAGAATTATTGAAAATTTATTTTAAAATTTTTAAATAATTAAATTTAAATATTAGTTTTGAGGACGAGTTTTTTGAGCAAACTTGTGATATTGCTATGGGCTCACCTCTATCCCCTGTCGTTGTTAATCTTTTTATGGAAGATGTTGAATCCAAGGCTCTGACCTCAGCGCGATTCCTACCTAAGCTTTGGAAAAGATTTGTAGATGACACTAATGTCATCTGGCTGTATGGCCAAGAGGAGTTAGATCTCTTCTTCCATCATCTCAATAGTCAATCCCGCGCCATTAAGTTCACCATGGAACAGGAAGTTGATGGTTGCCTCCCTTTCCTTGATATTCTTATTTCCAAGAATATTGACAGTTCCCTCTCCCACCAAGTGTTTCGGAAGAAAACACATATGGAGCAATATCTCCATGCCAGTTCCCATCATTTCTCGGCTCAAAAGTTGGACGTTCTCAACACACTCGCTACTCGTGCCCTAAGAATCTCTGATGAAAAGAGCTTCGAGAAAGAGAAATCTCATCTCCTTGATGTCTTTGTTGAGAACGGTTATAGCAGATACATGGGTCAGAAGGCTTTCCTCAAAGCTTCCAAAAATTTGGTATTTAAAAAAGAACCTAAAAAACGAGTCCGAGGGGTCCATCTACCTTTTGTTCAAGGGACCACTAATAAGATTGAGAAGATTCTTAGGAAGCATAATGTTCCCTCGACCTTTTAGACCCCTTAACACCATTCGTAAGTCCCTCCGATCTGTGAAGGATCCTATGGATTCTAAGGAGATGAAGGGGGTCTATATTATTCCTTGTTCCTGTGGGACCCCCTATATTGGTGAGACTGGGCGCTCCATTAATCAAAGAATCAGTGAGCACGCAGCTGATCTTAAGCATAGGAGAACTAAGTCTTCCGCACTTGCAGAGTATGCGGAGAAGACCAAACGTCATGTGTATATTGAGGAGGCCAATGTTATTGCTAGAGTTTCGCAGTTCCACCACTGTAAATTTAGGGAAGTCATTGAGATTGAAAGAAGGCCAAGCAATCTCAATAGAGATGACGGTTGGAAGATCAGTAGTTGTTGGGTCCCGGCCCTCATTTCCTAGTCGTTTCCTCCCCTTCCTCCCCTCCCTCTTTTAATAGCTTGTTCTAGAGATTTCCCCTTGTTTTCCTTTAACCTTCTTTCTTTAGCTATCATTCTTTGATCCTCTTTGAATATCTTCCTTGGTTTATTATAATCCTTTCATACCTTTCTTAAAGGGTTAGATTTTATAATATAAGATATTTAAATAGCAAATTTAGGTTCTAATAAAGTTATGTTAATTAGTTACCCATCTCTTAATTAAATACTATTATTATAACACTAAATTGATACCCTAACCCTGGGTAGTAAGAATAATACCATTATCATAACGAATATTACTTTTAATACCAATAATAATAATAATAATAATACTAATCTGAATGATCTAGTATATATAGTAGTAGAATGATAACTAAGATTATTTTAGTTAATTTTAATAATATCCATAGATTTATTAATACTTAAATAACCTTACTATTAAATTTATATTAATTAGTTACACAAGACATTAACAATTAGATTAATACTATAACATTATTAGAATGATAGTATAATAATTATTAGTTATTATTAAATCATTTCCACTACTAACTATTATTGTCCCTAGATATATTAATTCTAGCAATTTTAATATAAATATTCCCTAATATTATTATTATCTTTTCACTTAAATAACATATGATAAGTATTAAAATAATATTTTAGCATAATAATATTATATAATTAAACAATTTGAATAGTCAAATCTAGCCGTTCTTGGTCAATCTTAGCCTTTTATCAAGTCTGACCTAATTTAGCTGTTTTTTCAATATAGCTGTTTTTAAGTCAAACTTAGCGCCATTGGATGATCGGCTCTCCCTATTTAATATGCATCAATGATCTGGTTCTTCAACTTGTCCTCAGGATGAATAATTTTTAAGTCAAACTTAGCCACTGGATGATCTGCTCTCCCTATTTAATATGCAGCCATGATCTGGTTCTTCAACTTGTCCTTACAATGAACCACACTAGTTGGTGATTTGCTCTCCCTATTTAATATGCAGCCATGATCTGGTTCTTCAACTTGTCCTCACGATGAACCACACTAGTTGGTGATCTGCTCTCCCTATTTAATATGCAGCCATGATCTGGTTCTTCAACTTGTCCTCACGATGAATAATTTTTAAGTCAAACTTAGCCACTGTTTAATATGTAGCCATGATCTGGTTCTTCAACTTGTCCTCAGGATGAATAATTTTTAAGTCAAACTTAGCCACTGTTTAATATGCAGCCATGATCTGGTTCTTCAACTTGTCCTCAGGGTGAATAATTTTCTGCTCTCCCTATTTAATATGCAGCCATGATCTGGTTCTTCAACTTGTCCTCACGATGAACCACACTAGTTGGTGATCTACTCTCCCTATTTAATATGCAGCCATGATCTGGTTCTTCAACTTGTCCTCATGATGAACCACACTAGTTGGTGATCTGCTCTCCCTATTTAATATGCAACCATGATCTGGTTCTTCAACTTGTCCTCACGATGAACCACACTAGTTGGTTCGAAACACGTCGACAAATATACTATCATGTGATTTACGCCGAAAAACTTTTCTCTTAATCTTAACATGGATCACAAAAGCCTCAATTCAACAAAATCAATCTCATCAAATATTTTACATATCTTTTACAAACCAAATATATATATTTAATATTATATAATATAACCCTAATAACATTATTAACTAAAATTTAATTCACATATATATGAGAAATTACTTTTTAAATAGAAACATTTATAATAAACCATCCATTTATTATCACAATTAAAAAAACTATTAATAAATATTTTATTATAAATTTATATTTTATTTAAATTTTTAATTTTTACCCCAAATTTATATAAATATATTAAAAAACATAAATTACTATTCAAAATTATATAAAAATATATTCAAACATTTTCATTATTTTTTTATATTTTTGAATTCTTTATATTCAACTTGATAATAAATAAAAATATTATTATTTATTTTGTTTAAAAAATTAAACTATATTTCTCTTCTTCATTCTCTTTGTGAAACCATATCTCTAAAAAAAAATCTTAAATCTCCTAAAAGAAAGGGATTCATTTCTTCTGTATTGTATTATTCCATTAGAGTCTTGTTACAATGAAACCGCTGGAGAAAAGGCAATTGATTCCCACAGCATATCAATATTGTTAGACATCTATAATGGTAGAACAGGATCATTTGCCCAACGCAAGGGATCACTATTTACTAAAGTCTTAGTTGACTCCACCCACCCCTGGGCCAGCTTCGAATCTTTCATATGTGATAAATCAGGCGAGACTTACCATAAGTAAGCCTAAACGCATTTATATCAAAGTTTCACCTGAGAGTTCCCCAGTGGACACTTACTCAAAATATGAGTTTATCAAAGTTCTACCTGTGGATTCTCCAATTCACCCTTAATCAACCCATCCCAAAATAATTGGGAGTTTCTGAGTATCTAGGGTGAGTGGGTGACTCCATTCATCTCTCTGACAGATGACAGATGAGGTTAAGATGCTGTTGTTGGTGCTGCCGCTGCCATTAGCATTGGGTTTCGTTGTGCTAGGCTGGAATCTGGATGTGGCCTTATTTTAATGAAGCCCCCGTATCCCGATGGCCTTCACTCTCTCGGCCCCGCTGGGCATCCTTCATAAATATCTATGTTCGCTGTAACAAATTGCTCAGGCCTGTGACCAAGGGGAAATGGAGCCCACGCCCAGCGCTCGTAATTAGCTGGAGCTAAGAACCAAAGTGTGGACCATCTGACCAACCATCCATTCATTGCCTCTCCGGCTCTGGAAGTTTGAGGGGGGCGAGATTCGTCCACTAGACCAACGTGGATTCGGGATAGGCTGTTGTTTTCGAGAGATCTGAAACAGCGGGGGTTGCAGGAATGGAACTGGAGACCTCCTACTGAAGGCCAACAGTGCGAAGGGGTTCGGAATGATGAAGAAGAGAGGGGATTCTTCGTCTACATTCCCAGACGAGGTGCTAGAGCACGTGTTGTTGTTCGTGGTTTCGATCAAGGACAGGAGCGCGGTTTCGCTGGTATGCAAGGCCTGGTACAGAGCCGAGGCCTGGAGCCGCCGGAAGGTCTTCATTGGAAACTGTTATTCCGTCTCGCCGGAGATCTTGGTGAGGCGCTTCCCCAAGATAACAGGCATAACTCTCAAAGGAAAGCCGCGCTTCTCAGATTTCAACCTCGTTCCTCCCCACTGGGGGGCGGATATTCACCCCTGGCTCCTGGTCATACGCGGGGCCTATCCATGGCTCCGGGAGCTGAGGCTTAAGCGCATGATCGTCACGGATGAAAGCCTTGAGCTCATAGCGCGTTCCTTCTCCGATTTCCGCGCTCTCTCGCTCACCACTTGCGAAGGTTTCAGCACCGACGGCCTCGCAGTCATCGCAACTCACTGCAGGTTTTGATTTCTTTTTTCCTCTTCTGAATTCCTAAATGAATGCAAAACCTCTGTAATAACTCAAATATGTAATGTAACCACCTCCCTCCTATATCTTTATCTACCAATTCCCTATATCTGGTATGGACATCCAGAATTTTTTTTATCTTGAATTCCAGTGTTTGGTGGAACAGCATTTGTGTGAATACCGGGTAGGCATCCTCGAGCTTCGCAATCTGGAGGTCCATATCAAATAGGTCTTCGATGGGTATACGCTAATGTTGATATTCAATGCCCCCATTGCTCTGTAACACTCACTCATGGATCGCCACAATCTTATACCCACCCCACCTTGGCTGCACAGCACCTGGCTTCTCTTGGTGCCATAACAGATAGAGGCTTCACCACTAGTTGTTCACTACCCTGACAGGCTTGTTTGAATGGTCATGGAGAGTCTGTGTGACAGTTTAAATTTTTCTGAAAGTACCCTTTTAAATTCCAGTATACACCAGGGACCACTAGCAGACCCCTTCAACAAGGGAGATGGCATTCAAAAGATGAATAGTCACAAGTGCTTATTCTCAGTTAAAATGTCATGACGGGGGTTACTCTATTGGCGAAATTTTCCAGTAATTGCACCTGGATCCTACCACTCTCTATAATGTTTGGAAAAATCTCAGTCCACTTTTGAGCACTTAAGTTTGAGTACTTAACTGAAAAAGGGATTTTTGTTACCTTGACAGTCCCGATTAGTTTACAAAGGGCAAACATGTTATGAGTTGAATTGGGAATTGAACATGAGTGAGAAGGGAAAACATGTTATAAGTGTGATTTGAAGATGAGTGAGAAGGATAACAACTCCTCTCTAACCAATCATGGATAACGACGTTCCCTCTTTAACTGTCCAAGCTATTTCCAAGCTAAACCCAATTGACACTTGATTCCAACCACTTATTTGTGCTTAGTTAATGGCCTGACATTCTACCTTCTTCATTGCTGTCCCTACAGCTCCATGGACAATGTGGTCATTTTGCACCATATAATTCTTTATCTTCTGAAAACAAGGGACACCCATATGTAATCTTATTCTCTCTCACACGTTTGCGTGTGTCTTTTATTGGTCTCAAATATATTTTGAAGGGAATTATGGTTCCCAACATTGCGAGAAATTATCCTTCAATGAGCATCTTGAACTGAAGCAATACCCATTTGTCAAATTTCGATCCACAGGTTTGGCTTTCTCGGAGAAGGGCTTCATTCGGTGCAGCTTCTAGTACTTTCACTCTTCAAAATCCTTGAAAATTATCATAGCTTGAAATTTGTGGATTCTTTGTACGTGGCACAAGGTACAATTATTTGAAATTAAAATAATAATATTTGTAATTGTATGGGGTCAAGGCAATGTAAGATCCCACTTTCGTGGACACATTCTTACCCTTTGAGTTTTGCCCTCGTGATATACATATAAGATCCCAATTTCGTGGACACACACTCTTACCCTTTGATTTTTGACCTCATGATATAGTAGTTGTAGTAGGAGCCATATTATTGTGAAACGAAATTGTTGATCAAATGCCATTGCCATTTTATAATATAAGGTTATCACAAAGACAATAACGACAAGCAATGGTGATCCACAAAGTATACATGTGCCTAGCAATGTTAGTACTGGACCGAAGGAGGATGCTTTCACTTCAGCCTGGGGACTTGCACCCGTCAAACCAGCTTTCAGATTGGAAAAGATTTTGCTACATATAGTACTTCATAGACCACTCATGTTTCACTGTATCTCGGGCACCATCCTGCCAACACAGATTGTCTGAACTGCAATTTCTTCCAGCTCATTTTCATCAAACAGAGTGTCAAAATATATCTTTCTTTTGGTCAACTTGTTTTTATGTACTTAGCTCGTAGCCTGGTCCATTGCGTGATCTGGTGCAATCGTTTCTCCATTTTATTTTTTAAGGGAATTGAATCGAGGGAATTGGAATGGATATTTCAGTTAAAGGGTCACAATATAAGTGGTTGATCCAAACCCTTAGTTCAGATAAAATGGATTCCAATGCAGTTTTGTTGTCAATCTGATCTGAACATTGCTAGAGGAATTCAGATTTCAAGTAAAGTAAGCATTTCTTTACTAAGTGCAATTCAGTAGCCTATTTAACTAAGTCGCCTAGGTTCAACAAAAGGAAAATCTACCTGTAATGGTTTGATATCAATAAATTTTAACTGGAACATGGTAGTCTAATTGATACCAAATTACTTGGTTTGAACTTTTATCGAAAGACAATGTTTTTCTCTAAACCTTGGCCCCTCCGGTGTGTCCTGTTCAATCTTGAGTGTTTTTCTGCTGTCTCTAAAAAACATTACGTGCACCTTACCAATGTGTTTCTTTGTTTCCTAGTTGTGCTTTGTTAGAATTGAAGAGTAATGAAGATTTCTGAGCATGGTTTGAACTTTTATCGAAAGACAATGTTTTTCTCTAAACCTTGGCGCCTCCGGTGTGTCCTGTTCAATCTTGAGTGTTTTTCTGCTGTCTCTAAAAAACATTACGTGCACCTTACCAATGTGTTTCTTTGTTTCCTAGTTGTGCTTTGTTAGAATTGAAGAGTAATGAAGATTTCTGAGCATAATTATCTTTGCAGGAGAAGCCCTTGTTCTATATGATTGGTCTTCTGGGAATAATGTTCTCAAAAATATATTCCAATCTATATTTTTTGAACATGTGATGCTTCTTGTAGAGTTGCATTTTTTGCTTGCTGTCAGGAATTTTTATTCTGTCGTTTGCTTCGCAGGAACCTGCAAGAGTTGGACCTGCAGGAGAGTGAGGTAGATGATCGAGGCGGTTACTGGCTGAGCTGTTTTCCAGAGAGCTGTGTTTCACTAGTGTCACTGAATTTTGCTTGCTTGCAAAGTGAAGTGAATTTTGATGCCCTTCAGAGGCTTGTGGCTAGATGTATTTCTTTGAGGAGTTTGAAACTAAATAAAACTCTTTCTTTAGAACAATTGAAGCGGCTTCTTGTAATAGCTCCTCAGCTGATGGAGCTGGGTACAGGTTCATTTTTTCAAGAGCTCAGTGGTCCGCAATTTACTACAGATCTGGAAAATGCTTTTAAGAACTGTAACAAACTTAGAACTTTGTCAGGGATGTGGGAAGTAGCACCTCTGTATCTTCCTGCCTTGTATTCTGTGTGCTCAAACTTGACATTTTTGAATTTAAGCTATGCGGCCAATATCCGAAGTATGGAGCTGGGCCGTCTTGTTTCTCATTGTCCTCAACTCCGGCGGCTTTGGGTAAGAAATTATTTCCCATTTTTCATGTGTAAATCTTATTTTCTTGTAATTTATCTTCTGAAATATTTTATGTTGATCTCTCTCTATTTGTGTTATTTGTGTGCATGTCATTTTCAAACTTGTCTACACTGTTGGTAAAGCTGACAATGATTTATTTGGATGTAGGTTCTTGATACTGTTGGAGACAAGGGTCTGGAAACCGTATCATCAAACTGTAAGAACTTGAGAGAATTGCGGGTTTTTCCATTGGATCCATTTGGCCAGGATCGAGTTGGTGTCACAGAAAAAGGCATCCTTAAAATATCTCAAGGATGCCCTAATCTTAGTTATGTTTTGTATTTCTGTAGGCAAATGACAAATGCAGCAATTATTGAAGTGGCTCAAAATTGCCCCAGGTTAACACATTTTCGCCTTTGTATAATGAATCCCTGCCAGCCAGATCATTTGACAGATGAACCTATGGACGAGGCTTTTGGAGCAATTGTAAAGATATGTAAGGGATTACAACGATTGGCAATATCAGGTTTGCTTACTGATAAGGCTTTTGAGTACATTGGTCTTTATGCAAAGAATCTAGAAACCTTGTCTGTGGCCTTTGCTGGAAGTAGTGATTTGGGCATGGAATGTGTATTGCGGGGATGTCCAAAGCTTCGGAAGCTTGAGATAAGGGATAGTCCATTTGGCAATGCTGCCCTCCTATCAGGTCTTGAACAATATGAATCCATGCGTTCATTATGGATGTCTTCTTGCAAGGTTACGATGAGTGGTTGTAGGTACCTTGCTCAGAACAAGCCCAGGCTTAATGTGGAAATAATAAAGGAAAACGACGAAGATGACAATGATGCAGACAAATTATATGTCTATCGGACAATTGCTGGGCCAAGAAGGGATGCTCCAAATTTTGTGCTCACCTTATGATCAGATTCTTCTTTTCATCGTTATGGACAGTCTGGTTAGCTGCCTGGATTATCATGAAATGATTACAGGGAAGAATCATCTTGTATATATCTGTGACTTGCTCAACATGTAGGATGGGATACCTGCTGAATTGAGACACACCATTGTAAGGCAAGGCATCTGTCATTAGATGTGGATGACTGTTGGTTTTTTCTCATTGGTGTGTACTATCCATTAAAGGTGGCACCACCAATTCGTCAGATTTGAGTCCTTCGTTTATCGGACTCACAAGTTTCATTTCATAATAGGTCTAATCTTGGTTAACTTGTCGGCCTACTAGTTGTTTACATTCAGCTAATTTGTATTGCTTCAGTTAATTGGTATGCCTACATTGCGATTGCAGTTTCTGCATTTTTCTCTCTCTGCAACGCAAAAGAAAATGAGGACATTTATAATGATATGATATATAAACTTGTGTTTCACCAAAATGGTAGGACTGCATATTTGGGATGTTAGCTTTTAAAAGATAGAGGCAAAAGTGTCAACCCTGCAGATTATTCTATCTTCTGCCAGATATCTCTATAGAGAGAAGATTGTATGTAGGTTTCTTGATAGTCAAGTGTGCGTTGGTTTACCTGACCTTTAGGGTATGCATTCAAAAATTTTCAGTTGATTGAGAGTGCAGCTATGTTTAGTTTGTGGTTTCATTTAACATTGGATCTTTCAGAGGTATCATATGCAGGAATTTGGCTAGGGCAATCAATCACAGTTCCCATCCCTTGTTTGCATTTATAGCAGGACACTCAGTGAAGTAATTATAAATTGCTTTTGAAAACAAATTAGTTTGAGAGACCACAGTTGGAGACCCAACCTGCAGTAGATTCACGAGTATTGAATTTCAAGCCTTATGTTGATATAACAATACACTGTTCCATAGGATTCAATTCATATTAATTGGTGGCTAAATTGCTATCAATATGAAAATAATTTATTCCTTTTATATTTAGGAACTTAACCCATTTGAGATTCAATTTATGATTGCACATAAACCAGACAAATGCTGTCAAAAGCATGTACAGGCATTGGAGATTTTATGGGTGGTGAACACATCAGCTTTCTTCCACAATTAAAGTTGATAATGTTTCATCGTTTTAAAATGACTGAACATGGAAGGAGTCCTAAGTTCTATTTTGGATCTTATACACTATTCTATTTAAATTGCAAAGCATCCCAATTCTAATCATAGTTTTAAAAATTGGCCGATTCGAAACGGAAACGGCCGAGTTGATCCGTTTCATTGACCAAAACTGTGACTCGTTTGAAGAAACGGTTCAGTTGGCCGAGTCAGCGATGACTCGGCCGAGTCATAAACAGCAGCCCGTAACCCCATCCAAAACAACGATTTAACATTTTTTAATGAAATTTTAAGGTGTTTTGCTGATTGGTTTGGAATCCAATGTGTTTTATGAATTAGCTAAATGTTATTTGGGGTCCATTTCCCCCTCCCAAACCCTAACACACTCAAATGCTCTCTACTATTGATATGCTATTCAAATTTCATGGTAATGTTAAATTCTTAAAGTAAAAGTGACATTCTCCTTAATTTTCATTTTCATCTTTTTACTTAAATTTTTAACATTACTATGAAATGACTCAGGATGTTTGAGAGTGGTTTCGGCCTCATTGGATTTCATATGGAGAAAGTAGAATTTTAGATTTCATTCAAAATCCGACAGACTTATCAGTTTTTTCAGGATTTCAGGATTGGAGGATTGCAATGTTTCCATTGAATTTTGTCATGTATTAGTGTATGGAACTCATATTTAATCAAGAGCACCAATCCCATTATGTACCTTGATGTTAGTGACATTGGTTGTCGAACCCCTCTGGGATTCTCTCCCAAACCAGGAGCTTCTGAAAATGTCGCTCCCGCTTCCGTTTTCGCTCTCGCTCTCCACTTTTGCTCCTGCTCCCAAGTAACATTGAACCAGATGATGTTGGCAACTCTAGCAGTAGCCAGTGGTACTGGTCACAGACTTTTGTTGTAGAGGCCATTTATAGCCTCCTTGGTTATGTGTTTTTGTTTTGATCTCTATATCATCATCGTGTATGTATTGGACAATGCTCTGGGTGCCATTTTGATATAATGGATATATTCATGACCCTACTTTGATCATATGTTGTCTTCTATCTATATTCTAATGCTGTGTGTTTGGAAACATGAATGAAAATCTTTAAAATTATGTGTTTTTAGAAAAAATAAATATTTAATGTATTTTTTACAATGACCGAGTCATTGAAATTGAGCCGGCCGAGTCGATACCGAGTCGGAGTTGGAGTCGGAGTCGACCCTCGGCCGAGTCGGAGTCGGAGTCGGAGTTTTAAAACATTGATTCTAATACGATGCAACCTCGTTAACATATACTCTACTCGTCACAAGTGCAACCATTATTTTATATGAATACCCATTGTTGTTCTCTATAGGGATGAAATTATAGACGAAGATAAAGCTTAGTGTAATTACTGCAATGCTATCCAATCATAGACCTCAATGTAGGAATGGTAATGCTGAGTTGAGAACCACTAATGGAGCAACCTTATTGACTTACACGAGTCAAACTGCGGTAAATACTGGCAACTATCCTGGAGCTCTTGACCTCAAAACGGAAGGCTCTTTTTTATTTATTTATTTATTTATTTTTTTATCAGCAGGAAAAAACCGTTTGTTCTATATTAAGATTAAAACAATACATATATATGATGGACAGTACGTCATCATAAATCTGATTTTGTATCCACAATATGACTACACAGGGAATTATAAATTCTCAACATTCTACAGCGAAGCCATATGCTAATATGCAACAGAGATTTAGACTCATACAATAGCTCTGTCCCTTCCAAAATATTTCTCAGATTCACACAATGGAAACGAGAAAGCTTAAATGCACCTCTGATCTTAAATGTGTTCTTCATATAATTACATATAAGTGATCTTTCATCTGTCTTTTTTATACAAGACCATATACAAAACATTTACAAAAAATGGTACAAAAATTGCAAGGTACTTATTTGTGTTGATGTTCTGCGCTTTTGTGTTGAACTTCAAAGCTCTATCCCGACAGCGTAATGCTTCCTACTTCTGTCACAGCGGATCCCATTTTTACCTGGATATGCATACCTTCTTTTGTGGCTAGTAATCATTTTTTCGACATTTCATCCATTTTCTTGTTGTGTACCTTGCTGATGTGTTGAATGGAAGGTTGATGAAAAGTGCTCCATAGGCTTTGTATGTGTTTCAGTCAGCGTTGTAGAGAATTTTGTTGAATATTATTCTTCTCCAAAATGTGATCAACCATACCTTTGGAATCTCCATATATTTGCATTTGTGGAATATCCAAAAATTTGATAAACCATAGTAATCCCCATAAGGCTGCTTCTACGTTCATACTTGTTTCCCTCTCCTGCATACCAGTGAAACCAGTACTCTTGTTCTTCTGTCACCTTTAGCCAAAATTCACAACCACATCTTTCTCCTTGTGCTGCCCCATAAGAAAACCCCGCTTGGTATTTGGTAACTTGTACCATCTCCTTTTTTGCCTTCTTTTTTTGCTTGGTGCCAACGCTCTAAATTGATTTAAACCATTGTTCTATGTACTCATAGATTAAATCCTCCTTCCATCTATTGGATCCAAAAATCAATTGATTTCGGCCTTTTCAGATCTCCCAGAAGACAACGATAGTAAGCGATCACCAATTTGTGCTTTGTGTATTCCACCATTTTAAACATTCCTCCATTGTCTTAAACTGTATGTATGGAATCTGCATCTTGGTGGTGAAGTGCTTTCAGATGCTTATAGATCTTGGACAGTGTAAGAATAAGTGAACAATTGTTCTCACCATCTTTTCTACACATATAACATATCCCAGGTCCAAGATGATTCTTCTTTTGTAAATTTTCCCATGTAAAATTTTTATTCTGCCCTATTAACCAAAGGAAAATGATAATCTTTATGAGGATATTAATTTTCCAGAACTTATAAAACCAATAGTGTTCCTCATCCTGTAGCTCCTTCAAACATAATTTGAGATAACAATCCGCCACTTCAATCTCTTCAGATTTCTTCTTTTTACTAGCCCTGGTAATGCAGTCCCTTTCGCTATCATAACATACCTTGCATTTTTTAAAGATTTCACACGCTGGAACCAATTGAATTCATAGTGTCCTATAAGGTTCAGTTGGATGGAGTCAAACCAGATTGGTATGTTACCATTCCAATCACTGATCATCTGACTCAGGACAAATACGCTGTTTCTATTTAGGTGGTTTATTAATTCCACTGTACCATGTGGGATCTCACCAGATCCTATAATGTTGTCTTTACCCAAAATAATACTATTACCAGAATCTTGTCCCTACACGGAGGGGATGTTTGGAGTGAAATCCTTTTACTCGAAAGATTTAGAGTGAGGATAGCAAGAAGAGCTGCCGATCTTCATTTTCTTAAAAACTGTGGGGACAATAATCTTATTCCTCCATTTGCACAGGTCAAGCATAGATTGCACAACAGATATAATAGCAAGGCATTTTTACAACTAAGCTTCTCTCTAATTCGGTCAGAAATTAAAAGGGTTAGGGCTTTTCTTGAAAGTCTTGGGCGCTTGGCTCTCTCAACACACCTTAAACTAGCTAATAGCATCAACAAAAATCTCTGGTCGATTATTGATTCCAGGATTGCTCTAAAAGATGATAATGAGGGACAGATTGCTCAGGCAAGGCAACGCAAGAAACTGTCCAATCTGTTAAGCATATCTCAGCTGGACAGCGTTCAAAACCGTAATAGGCAAGGCACAGGCATTGTTTCGCTCAGCGCAGAAGATAATAATATCAGTTCTAATTCCTTTAATACCGGGTTGTACAGCGTTCAAAACCCTATCATTAACACGCAGAACTCAAGCATCGGCTCATCCAGCACAGAAGGTAATAGTATTAGTTCAAATATCAGTTCGAATTCAGGAAGGAATAACATTATCAACGCAGATAGAACCATTAAAGCAGAAGGTAACAATACATGGGATAGCGCAGATATCATTAACACGCAAAACTCAAGCATCGGTTCATCCAGCGCAGAAGGTAATTGTATTAGTTCGAATTCAGGAAAAAATAACATTATCAATGTTAAAAACAACGCAGATAGAACCATTAACGCAGAAGGTAACAATACATGGGATAACGCAGATATAGCCAAGGATTTTAATAACCAGAACGCAGATAGAGCCGGTGACTCAGATCAAACACGGAATTATGTAGACAACGTTGAAGTTAATGATACTGACAGTGTTAATAATATCAAGGTTGAGTGCTTGATGCTGGACAGCGTTCAAAACCGAGATTGTTTCGCTCAGTGCAGAAGTCAGTTCTAATTTCGAAAAGATAAGCAACTTTAATACCGAGCTGGGCAGCGTTCAAAACCATATCATTAATACGCAGAGCACAGTGTCGCTCAGCACAGAGGGTGATAGTTTCAGTTCGATTTCCCAAAAGAATAACATTAAGAATAACATTATCAAGGTTAAAGATAGCGCAGAAGATAATAATAGAAGGGATAGCGCAGATATAGCCAAGGGTTTTAACAACTAGAACGCAGACAGAGTCGGTGATAACACAGATCATACACGGAATTATGTAAAAAGTGGGAAATGTAACCTTATAAATGAGAATATCGGTCTTAAGAAAAACAACAAGGAAAATTCCCTCAGTGCAAATGATAGTAAAGTCAACAGTTTCAATAATAATGCACAGGAGCTTTCAACTAATCATTGTGAGACAAAATTAAGAAGAAAAGTTGTCAATCTTTCTTCCCAGGAGGTAGAACCTGAAATCATTATTGTCCTCAGTAGAGGCATGGGGTTTGCAGTTACTCCTAAAAAACTCCCTATTGAGAAGATGATTTGTAGCATAGAGGAGGGTATTAATAGCCTTCCGTTAGAAGACAAAGAATCATTAAGACAGGAATTCTCTCTTATTATGAGGAAAGCCAAAACTCCCAAAAGCAACTTAAGTAAAGAAGAGCAAAGAGCCTTCAAATCCTTGCGGAACAATGACAAGATTGTGGTTCTTAAGGCAGATAAAGGAGGAGCAGCAGTTATATTGGATAAAGAAGACTATGTTTGCAAAATGAATGAACACCTAAATTGTGGCAGTTATAAAAAGCTGAGCAGTAATCCCATCCCCAAAATTATGAAAGAGGTAAAAAAGATCATCTCAAATTCCAACCTTGACGATAAATTGAAGAAGAAACTAACCCCTTCCTCTGAAACTACCCCAAGAATTTATGGATTACCCAAGATCCATAAAGAAGGAGTTCCTCTTAGACCAATTGTTAATACTATTGGTTCCCCAACCTATGAACTCGCTAAGTATGTTGCTAAGATTCTTAAGCCTCTTGTCGGAAATACTGATTCCTTTATCAAAGACTCCCACAGTTTTGTGAACCTTATTAAAAATGAGAAGATAGAACGTGATGACATTCTTGTGAGCTTTGACGTAGTATCATTATTTACCAAGATTCCTCTTGATGAAGCCATTCAAGTTATAAAAGATGTTACTGATCCTGGGACTGCAAAATTGGCCAAAATCTGCTTGAGGTCAACTGTGTTCACCTTCCAAGGAATATTTTATGAGCAGACATCTGGTGTGGCAATGGGATCACCCATTTCGCCGATCGTGGCCAACCTATACATGGAATACTTTGAAAAGAAGGCCTTTGAATCTTATCCTTTAAAACCAGCCTGGTGGAAGCGATTTGTCGACGACACAAATATAAAATGGACTCATGGTAAACCAGAGCTTGACAAGTTTTTCATTCACCTAAATTCTATCTCTCCAGAAATAAAATTTACCATGGAACTTGAGGAAAACATGAGCATACCATTTTTAGACGTTCTAATCATCAGAAAAGAGGATGGCTCTTTAGGGCATAAAGTTTTCAGGAAGTCAACCCACACAGAAAGCTACCTCCATGCTGAATCCCACCATCACCCAGCCCAGAAGTTTGGGGTTCTAAACACCCTTGTCATCAGAGCCCTTCGAATCTCTGACTCAGAGCATCTGAACGAAGAAAAGGAGCATCTGGTTTCAACCTTTAAGAGCATAGGGTACAAAGAACAAGAGATTAAAAGAGCCATAGAGAAAGCCGAAAGGAAGTTGTTGTCTCATGAACCTAAGGCTCAAGAACAGCCTCAGGGTGGTAAAGTTTTTCTACCTTATATCCATGGAGTTACAGACAAAATCGCTAAAATCCTAAGGAAGAAAAACATCATCATACATTTCTCAGCCCCTGGAACTATTAGGCAAGGTTTGAAGTCTGTGAAAGATGATATTGACAGCATCAACTAAAAGGAGTCTACAAAATAGATTGTTCATGTGGAAAACGCTACATTGGTGAAACAGGTCGCTCCCTCCGGACTAGACTTAAGGAACATGGCGCTGATATTAAGAATGAAAGATCTCGTATTTCAGCGTTGGCAGAGCACTCCGCAAAGACTAAGCACCATATTTGCCTGGAAAGCGCATCAATTATCGCGAGAGAGGAGCACCAGTAGAGATGAAAGATCAGAGAAGCGCTTGAAATTATCAAGCATCCTTATAATCTGAACAGAGACAATGGTATGGAGATTAGCGGGAGCTGGCTTCCCTTGATCAAGGAATCAAGATCGCAAACTCATCCCAGGTATAGCAGTTAAGCAGGGAAAATATTCTAATAGCCCTATTTTAATATTAACAAATATATAATA
>APFE030134621.1:391943-405358 GCA_000404065.3 Pinus taeda
AATTTATCCTCATTAGTATTTATTTCTCTATAGCAGCTCATCTTCTATCATCATTCTTAAGTCCTGATGATGGATCCCATTTGAGATTTGAAACGTTGGCATAAAAATGTTCATACTGTGGGTTCTCCGGTCACTGATTCGAAAAATACTATTACCAGATCCAAATATCCATGAGATGTTCTGGAATAGGATATTTTTGACCATGTTGAAACTGTTCCATATTTTAGAACCACATTTTTTCCCAGTGGCACCTTGCCTCATCCAAAAGGTAAAATCCTTATTCTTCATGTACTTAAATCGAATCAACTTTGCCCATATGCCTTCACTGTTGATGCCCTGCCGCAATGATTTTAACATCCGTGCCCATCCAAATATTTTAAGATTTAAAACACCCCATCTGCCCAACGTTTTTGTTCTAGTACTCCTCTCTAACTTGGCCAAATGATATTTGTAGTTTCTTCTTGCATCTGACCAAATATAGTTTGCCATTATGCGGTTTAGTGGTTTTATTATCATTTGCGGGATTCAGAACAAGTGAGCCCAATATATCCCCAGCTGCGTAAAAATTGACCGTGTGAGGGTGATACCACCGCCCATTGATAAACCGCTGTGCTCCCACCCCTTAATCCTGGAGTGGAATCTTTCCACTAACCACATCCATTCAGCGTTTTTGTAGCTACATGGCTTTAGGCGGTGTTGTACCTTAAGAAACCAATTTCCTGGCTGTGTGGAAATTGTGCTTAAGACATTAATAAATATTGTTTACTGTCACTTATTTATCACTTAGATATATGTTGTGTCTTTAAATGAAGGACTTGGAGAGTTGGTCTTTAACCCTTAGTACATGTATGACCAGAACATCTCAGAATGCCATTTGTTGTTAGATATAAATGATGAATGAATAAAGCTTGAAGGAAAAGTTAAAGATAATATGTTGATCTTTTATAGAAATTATTATCTGCCACTTCAAAGAACTTGTGAAAATGAGAACTGAATCATAAACAATATGCTGCTTAACATAGAAACTACTATCTGTGACCCTTGGAGAAGTTAAAGATAATACGCTGGTTTTTCACAGAAACTATTATGTATAACTTAGAAAAGAAAGTGAAAACTTCAAGTATAAGAGTGTTCTTTTAAGGAATTTTAATTTTATCTACATAAGTAAATAAAGCCCTGTAACTTCATTACTATACTTGAAAGAAGAAAACATAAGATGACACATAATAGAGAGAGTTACAAAATTATACCCAACAATTCATGAAGACTTCTGATTCTTTCATTAATCAACAATTATATTAAGAATACAGTGACTTAGTTTCTGGGTTCTCCAAAATTCGAACCACCAACCCTTTCTCTATAAATTTCATTCCTTTTATACATTTGTGAAACAGTTGCTGATCTCTGAAACTGTCAAACTACTAAACTGTTTCCCTAACAATCTGAATTAAAAATTATTGCAGAATTTACAGAGGTTAAAAGACACTCCAAAGAACATGAAATAACAGGAAAATAACTGAACTTCGAAGATGACATTAACTGCTAGCTTACTCTGTTAATCTGCGACTGGGTTCTTCTGTATATGCTTAAATAATGATTAATATGTTTTAGTCGTGATAAACTATGTTAGCCGTGCTTAAATCTTGACTTATGTATGTAGTAGGTGTTTTGATTGGCCAAAACACCAAGAAATTCGACCAACTGTCTTTTTCTTCAAATTTGGTTTTAACGCTGTTTTTTTCGTTTACATAGTGAAATCGACGCAAAACACCGAAAGTGGCACTGAAAGGAATTAACTCAATTTAACAAATCTATCGGATCTGCTTGTTCATCGCTCTGTTGACTTCCCATTATAAATCGCAATTGACGTTATCAAACGTTATATTAACCCAATCCTTAACAAAACCGCGTTATAACGGATGCGCCGGAGTTATAAAACATAATGTATAGACTATCTGGTCCAGAATTCCCATTGCTCATCGCAATCGGCAAAGGAACCAAAATACATGCATAAAAGGCTTTGCGGGCTCACCGGAGTTATTAAACACATTATATATATATTCGGGTCTAGCCCTTATCGCAGATCGTGATCGGCGGGATTACATACATATATAAAAAGCGCTTTGTGTTACCGTCGACATTATAAAACATGGCATATATAATATTGAGTTCGGAACCCAATCGCAAATCGCAATCAGTGGTTGTGATTGTCCATAATCATTGAGGACTTGCCAAACTTTTAAACGCAACATATATATTTCGGGTCTAGTGTTAACACTTTAACACTTGTTTCCTTTGTAAATCCAATATATTTCTTTATTTCTCTCTCGTTTCGATATGCACTTTATATATATATATATATATCGTGTCTAGCTCCATATAATCATTTATATAATGATTTGTTTTGTTTGTATAACAACTTTGGCTACTCTGGGGCCGATTCTTTTACAATTCTTTTAACGATTCCACTATGCCACTTCTTTATCTTACTTTTATATATTTTTAAAGATATTTTCAAGTGATTTTTGAATGAAACATGAATGTTAAAGGCAACAAAAAATACATGTTACAACATTTGGCTCCACCCAGGGATAGTGCTTTTGCCACAGAAGCACTAAGAACTGTAGATTAGTGCCTTATCCATTGGGTATGGGGTCATATATTGCTTCGCCAAACTTTTCTGTGTGAAAATTTTGTACAATGAACTTACGTCGATCTCTGCAGCGAAGGATGCTTGCGCTTTGATAGCAAAATATTGAGAATCGTAGATCAATAGCCTTAGTTGGGCATGGAGTCCAAAATTGTGAAAACCCTGAAATTTGACACACTGAAACTTGACATTCTTGAACTCTGAAACCTCTGTAAACCGTTTTCCAATTGGGAAAGTCACCCTTATCCATAAACTAATGATTAAATTGAAAAACTGCAACTGGAAACCAAATGCTCTACAGAGCTTATTTATGTACAAGTTCCTACATATGTACATGACTGACCTCAATCAGGTGAGGTCAATCTTCCAATGACACCACATTAGCATTTGAGTGCATAATCTTGAACTATTATGCCAGTGAATTTTTAAAATACAATTCATCCTGAATGAAAAATAAACTATGCATAAAGGCAGCTCACAACAAAAATTAGGAGTATATCCACAAAATGATATGTGTAGACTGTTGATAAATTCTTTCATGTAATTTGCCACAAGATCTTTAGAAGTATGAGAAAAAATATGTTCTTGATCAGCTCCAAAAAAGAAAATCTCTATGTATAAAGGTTCCTGCTCAATTGAACCTTCTATTGGGATAATATGTTCAACAGAATAATCAGCAATGTATTTAAGAAAATGATCTATGTCACTTTCATGTCTCCACTTTTCATCTCTAAGCTTTGATTGAAAACAACTTGTAATTTTAACCTTACGAAGATTTTTTTTTTTTTTTTACTACTATATGAGATATGATCAACTTCAAATAGATTGTTTACCTCTGATTCATGAGCATCATTTTGTTCTTCAACGCAATAATATACAATCTATTTATCAACTTGCTTTTTACATGAGATAACCTCCTTCGCTATGATAGATGGCTCAATATATTGCTGTCCAACATATCCCACTTGCTGATTTCTCCCTGTATGTTCAACACCTAACTGATGAACTCGAAGAGCTTCATCCTGTTTCCCATTTAAACCATTTTCATTATAGATAGGAGGATCATCAATCTTATCAAAATAAGATCTTTGGGGATTTATTTGCAACTTAATTGTTTCTTCATTTTTTCAACTGCTGAGTAGAAATTCTTGATGTGTGCTTTAACTTTCTTCCATCTAAATACTCCCTTGATCTGCTTTATTCACTTGTTTTGCAGGCTAAGATTCTTGTGGAGTCGCCTTTGGTGAGGAAGTTGAAACTTGCTGCTCACTTTTATTTTCTTGACTTCTTGATCTTTTCCTCAATTTCAAGTCACGTTTCTTATGTAGTTTAGCCTGCATGAAATCAGAGAATTATTTCCAATATTCATCAATTTTATTTTCATTATGAATGTCATTTATTTCATCATATTCATACTCCTTCTCCTTCAATACCAAGTTCATCTTCATCTACTGCATATAACATAGATCTCTGAGAATTCTTATTTTCTAACTCTAACTTATTCAACTTATCTGACAAAGTTTTAATTATATTACACATATCTTTCAATGTTTGACTTTGAGAGGATTCCATCTTTGCCTTTTCCTTGTCTTGTGTCTCTGGTGCTTTTCCTACAACCACCAGATTTGCTTGGAACAGAGTCAACCAATTCTCTGCTTGGGATATTATTGGAGAGAAATGTTTTATAAACTTCTCCGCATCATTTTGAGAAAATGATAGTTCCTCGCTTTCAGAGACTTGCTCATAGTTAATCTGGCTATAACTTCTCTAGATGCTTGATATATTATCAACAAGATCATTAGTTTCCTCAACAGAATTATCTTGAGCTTTTAAAGTTTCTTTAGAATCGTATTATTCACAACAACCTTCAAAAAGAAACCTGTGAGGATAATAAATTCTACAAGAAGAATTGAATACTAAGTGGAAATTTTTCAAAGATGAAATGCTTGAACGAGGCAGAGCCCTGAACCAAGCCCTAGCTTCTTGGTCCAAATAAAACATAAACAACTTCATTTTCACATCTTCATGAATGATGCCCTGCTGCTCCATGCATTCATGAAAATCTTGGAGATGTTGAGCTGGATCTTCATATTCCTTTCTACTGAATTTTGGAAGATACTCATTCCACGCAGAAAATGCAGGGATATCATGAGGATAGCCAGTGATGCTAGTAAAATCAAATGGAACAAATTTATGGACTAAGAATGCAGGGAGAGCCATTATAACCCATAAAAGAAAACTTCAAAGTGCAGTAGAGTCGCCAATCAATGTTGTAAGTGAAAATCACAGGTGTGAATATACAACCAACTGTTGAAACTTGTCATTCTCAAGAATTAGCTTCAAACATAATAAACTCAAGGAAAAGTGCTCTTATTCAATTGCATTTATTCAAAACAGTCAAATATTTTCTCCTCACTGAACAACCAGAGGAAAATAGTGAAAACCCAGGAAAAATTGTTGTTGTTTTCTCTCCCGGCAGCGATGTCAATTAATGTTGTACCTTAAGAAACCAATTCTTGGCTGTGTGGAAATTGTGTTTAAGACATTAATATATATTGTTTACTGTCATTTATTTATCACTAATATATATGTTGTGTCTTTAAATGAAGGACCTGGAGACTTGGTCTTTAACCCTCAGTACATGTATAACCAAAACATCTTAGAATGCTATTTGTTGCTAGTTGTAAATGATGAATGAAGAAAGCTTGAAGGAAAAGTTAAAGATAATATGCTGATCTTTCACAGAAACTATTATTTGTCACTTAAAGAATTATGAAAATGAGAACTGAATCATAGACAATATGCTGCTTAACATAGAAACTACTATCTGTGACTCTTGGGGAAGTTAAAGATAATATGCTGGTCTTTCACAGAAACTATTATTTATAATTTAGAAAGGAAGGTGGAAAGTATAGGAGCACTTTTTTAAGGAATTTTAACTTTATCTCCATAAGCAAATAAAGACCTGCAACTTTATTACTAGAAAGAAGAAAATATAAGATGACACATAACAGAGAGGGTTACAAAATTATAACCAACAGTTCATGGAAACTTCTGATTCTTTCATTAATCAACAATTATATCAGGAATATAGTGGCCTAGTCTCTGAGTTCTCCAAAATTCGAACCAACAACCCTTTCTCTGTGAATTTCCTTCCTTTTATACATTTGTAAAACAGTTGCTGATTTCTAAAACTGTCAAACTACTAAACTGTTTCCCTAACTATCTGAATTAAAAACTATTATAGAATTTACAGAGACAAAAGACACCTCAAAGGACATGAAATAACAGGAAAATAACTGAACTTTGAAGATGACATTAACTGCTGGCTTGCTCTGTTAATCAACGTCTGGGTTCTTTTGTATACACTTAAATAATGATTAGTCTGTTTTAGTCGTGATAAACTATGTTAGCCGTGCTTAAATATGGACTTATGTATGTAATAGGCATTTTAATTGGCCAAAACACCAAGAAATTCGACCAACTTCCTTTTTCTTCAAATTTTGCTTTAACATTGAATTTTTCGTTTACACAGCAAAATCGATGCAAAACACGCAAAGAAAAACTGAAAGGAATTAACCCAATTTAACAAATATATCAGATCCGCCTGTTCAGCGCTCCGTTGACTTCCCATTATAAATCGCAATCGACGCTATCAAACATTATATTGACCCAATCCTTACAAAAACTGTGATATAACGGACGCGTCAGAGTTATAAAACATAATGTTTAGACTATCGGGTTTGGAATCCCCATCGCTCATCGCAATCGGAAAAGGAACCAACATACATGCATAAAAGGCTTTGTGGACTCGTCGGAGTTATTAAACACATTATATATATATATATATATTCGGGTCCGGCCCTTATCACAGATCGCGATTGGCGGGATTACATACATATATAATAAGCGCTCTATGTTATTTCGGACTCATTGACATTATAGAACATGACATATATAATATTGGGTCCAGAACCCAATCACAAATCGCAATCGATGCTTGTCATCGTCCATAATCATTGCGGACCTGCGGAACTTTTAAACACAACATATATATTTTGGGTCCGGTGTTAACACTTTAACACTTGTTTCCTTTGTAAATATGATACATTTCTTTATTTCTTTCTCATTTTGGTATGCACTGATATATATATAATATATATATATAATATATATTATTATATATATATATATATTATTATAGGGTCTAGCTCCATATAATCATTTATTATAATGACTTTGTTTTGTTTGTATAGCAACTTTGGCTACTCCAAGGCCGATTCTTTTACAATTCTTTTAGCGATTCCACTAGATCACTTTTTTATCTTACTTTTATCTCTTTTTAAAGATATTTTCAAGTGATTTTTGAATGAAACATGAATATTAAAGGCAACAAAAAATACATGTTACAACAGGCGGTATCCCAGATATTTCATTCCATTGTCTATTTTTATTGCGTTTACCTTAAAGCACCTTTGGATATCGCTGATATCGTCATGGTTGTAGGATCCATATAAGATGATTGATTTGTGTTCATTTTGAACAAGACCAGTAGCTTTTCCAAACTTCTTAAGAATCAATGACAATGCATACCACTTGAGTTTGATTAACATACCCATCAGAGAGATATCATCAACAAAGAAACTGTGGGAGATAGAAATATGACTGTTGATTTTTAGTGCTTCAAAGTGACCTGTGTTCACGGCTTTTTTAATTTTCAAACTTAGGCCATCCATCGCCAGTATGACAAGAAGGGGGGATAAAGCACTTCCCTGTCTAAGTCCCCTGCTTGCAGCAAAAAACCTTGATGGGTATCCATTACTTATCACAACATATGAACTTTTGTTACACATCCCATAATCCATTTTGCCATGTTTGTTTTTATGCCAACTTTATGAAGGACCAGTCTCAGATAACCCCAATCTAAGCAGTCATATGCATTTTTAAGATCCACCTTCATTACTGCTGCATCATTTTTTTGTTTTGATACTATGCATGCATTCTTGTGCAACAACAACAACATCATGGATTATTCTGTTATTTAGAAAACCATATTGCTCTGGTGAAATGAATTTTGATAAGGATTCCTTTATTCTATTGGCAATTATCTTGGAGTTGATATTATATGTAAGATTGCACAGTGATAATGGGCAAAAATCAACAAAGGTATCCATCTCCATTTTCTTTGGAATAAGGGATATATAGGTTGAATTTAAATGGGGATGTATGAATCCCTTCGTTCTAGATTCTTCTATAATCTGTAATAGGTCCCCCTGAAAGATGTCTATGGAGTGGACAAAAAATTCCACAGTTCATCCATCTGGACCTGGGCTTTTGTCTCATTTCATTGGTTTGATAGCCGAAATCAGTTCCTCCACCTTAACCTCCTTATACAACTCCACATTATCCTCCTTATACAACTCCACATTATCCTCCTCATTAAACATTGTAGGGTATTCATTTTCTGCCCATACCTGTGAGTTCGCTTCCTCCACTTCGATTCTTTTATATGCTTTTTGGAAATATGAAACTACCAAGGTTGTAATTTCCGATTGTTTCTTATAAAAATTGCCTTCATCGTCATTCATCTGCCAAATTGTATTTTGTTTCCTTCTGTGATTGGAAAAGCGATGAAAGAACTTGGTATTTTTATTCCCTTCACTAATCCAGATGACTCTTCTTTTCAGTCTCCATGTCGTCTCTCTTACTTGAAGAATCTTCTTCTTTTTTTATTCGAGTGCATGGATCCTCTGCCTTACTTCAGCAGGAAGGGAATGGGTGGCCATTTGGCTATGCAGTGTCTTTAAGGCCTCCTCAATATCTGTCAGCGCCATTCTCAGATTTGCCTTCTTCTTCTGCTCCCATGTTTTCACCTCTGTTTTAAGGTTTCAAAGCCTACTCATGAACCTTTTAGTGTACGAAAGGTCTTCCTCTATATCTCTTATTTCTAGCGAGAATGATCGGATAAGAGAATCAAAATCTATATCTTCAAGCCAAACTCTGTTAAACTTGAAAGGAAAACCAACTCTTATATCATTATTGCACCAAAAGAGAGTGATTGGGCGATGATCTTATATATAGTTTTCAATAATGTGAGATCTTACATCCCCCATCTTTTCCACCATATTTTCTTGTACAAGGAATCTGTCAAGTCTCTTTTCTATATAGTTATTTCCTCTTCTTCCATTATCCCAGGTGGGAGCATTATTTGGCAGACAAATATCTATTAAGTTGTGGGAGAAAATAACGTCTCTCAGCTTTTGTGCCATCTTATCCACTACCCTAGATTGCCCCCACAGCTCCTTGATCCCTAAGGTACAGTTAAGATCCCCTGCTAAAATCAGAGAGGATGAATGAAGGATCCCAGATGCCTCCATTGTATCCCAAAAACATTCCCACTCTTTGTAAGTAGCATACACATTAAGGATATGTGTTCTTCCCAGGATTCCTTTGATGCTACCAGCGAGAGAAATTCCCGCCGACTAGGAAAATGCCTTTAGTTTTGCCCACCTTGGGTCCCAGAAAGCTGCTAAACCCCCAGATCTGCGTGTGGCATCAGTTGCCACAATATACCCTGTTGGAAGCATCCTCCTAAAGTAGTCGACAATTTGTGATGTAAAATGCATTGATTCTTGGATGAGAATAATATTGGAATGAGATGAAATAAACAGGTCTCTTAATGCGAGAAATTTTGGAAGGGCCCCCAAACCCCTTATATTCAGTGAGAGAATGGAGTTCATTTGAGCCTGTTAGAGGGCATACATGCTCTAAGTTCCCTGGGAGAGATGGGTGAGGAAATAGGGATATCAATGAGAGACAACGAGTTTCTTAGGGTTGTATGTGTTTTTGCACGGATGACCTCTGAAGTGTCTACTGCCTTTGTTGTTTGTACATCTCACAGTTATATTCCTGGCAGAGGAGGGGCTTATTACAGGGGCTCTGGAACCCTTTGGCTTATGAATAGTGAGCAATTTAAGGTCAAGGGTTTTCCTTTGTAGAAGGAAGTCGAGGTCATTGTCAACAGAGTTATTTGGTGATGAGACCGGAGATATTTGAGCAGGAGACTTAGCAATGGGAGAATTTGGTTGTGTAGCCAGAGAATGGAGCCTTCGGGCTTGAGTATACGTGGCATAAGAAGTAGATGGAATATCTGCCATATTGTGCTGTGACAATACCGACAACAGAGGCATGACCGGAGTGGAAAGAAGCTGGTGATGCTCCCGATATGGAGAGTTGGCAACAATATAAGAGCCGAACTGTTCAGATGTCGGGGAGGAGGAGTGAACATGAATAAGAATAGGAGCATAATTTTTTTTTATAAAGCGAGGAGAGGGCTCAAAAAAACCTTGATTAGTGTAAATAGAGTTACTTGAGCTTGAATTGTTTCTAGTGTGTTTCGTGGCATATCTATGATGTGGAGAAAGGCATTCTGACTTGTTCTCCTTCAGTAGTCTTTGATGAGTCCCTTCACATTCCCACGACGACCACCACCCTCCTCTTCCTTTGGGACAATTAGTTATTAAATGTCTAGTTTGGTGACAATTGAGGCACCGGAAAGGAATTCCCCAAAAATCTAGGTGCTGTGTGAGATTAATGTCCTCCCACCTTAACTCAATGTGATTCGGAAAGGCCTCGCCAAAATATTTTTCTGTAAGGACCCATGCTATCCTTTTATCCTTGGCTCCCAGACATCGTGGATCAACATATATGAACTTACCAATGGTATTTCCAATATCGGTAAATATTTCCTTCATCCAAAATTCTAATGGTAATCCAGGAAATTTAACCCAGATAAGATTGTTCTTGGGCATTTGCTTGAAAGGATTAAAGCCTATGTACCATGCATACATTGCCAGAAATCCATGGTCCTTAACCCATGGCATTGCAATGATTTTTCTGAGATCCTCTTCGCTCAGAAAATGAAAGCTGTACCAGCCTCCCATGAGCTTGACCACTGAGGAGACATAACCCAGTAAGATTTTCCATTTTTTTGCCAGTCACTGCCTCATCTCGGCTTCTTCTATTTTTGTAAAATACCACCTTCCTACTAAGGCCCTCTTCTGGAGACTCGTTACTCTATCAAGGAGAACATCATGGCCGAATGAAAGTATAGGTGCAGGTGCAGGTGCTGTAATCTTGATAGCACGATGTTTTTTGCCACCCCGCCTTCGGCCACCTTTTCTCCCCTCTTCCAAATTATTATGTAACTAACAACGGGCATCTGCCCACATGTCACTTTCGTCACCCAAGGTTGTCAGCCGAGGGGAGTGTGCCACATTCCAAGTCATGCCCAAGTTTGCGTGGCATTATGACTCAGCCGCCAACGTGGCTTGGATGAAGGCCTTGTGTAAGGATGTGTCAGACTCGAAAGGGTCCATTGACACAAATGGATTCACTGGTACACCCCTTAGGACTTAATGACGTCCCTCATACTGAGACAAGCTACTACAGTCAGGACAGTTCCCACGTCCCAACCCACTTGGATACCACCTCCCAAGAAAATGTCAATGTTGCCAGGTAAGATAACCGTGAAGGTAGGTACATCCCTTGGGAACAATTATCATCCCTTCTATAGGTCAGGCTACGACAGAAAATAAAGATCACCTGCCCGCATGCAGTTGCGGCAATGCCCACGCCTCAACCCTCCTGGAACTCGTTGCCCAAGAGAATGTCAATGTTGCTAGATCGAGTGCCTAAATTGGGTATCCTCGGAAATGTAGATTGTCCAAAAACAGTGATATTACACGTATGAGGGACAACGGAAGACATCAGGAGTGTGCTAAGTGTAAGGGTAAGGACACCTGTCACCTCCAACGGGTGCCAGCAAGTGGATGTAATTATGTTTTAAAATTAATAATTTTGAAAACTCCCTCGAAATGTCTCAGAATCGGAATCTGGTCACTGCAAATTCCTAGAAAAACCAGTAAGAGCGAAAACCGCCTTCTGAGCTGGTTCAGGACTCAGGACCCTCACAACAACAAATGTAGTACCAACCCTGGGAAAACCACCACCTATGGCAAATTCTAATGGCAAAGCTTTTGCAGGGACGTGATACAAAGAAAATGTTATTCCACTTATACCAAAATGTGTACAGGGCATGAGACTATAAACATGAGGTTTCTATATGGCAAAGGAAGGGCAAGAGGGAGCTATAAGATAATTGCAGGCTTGCATTTAGACTGCGAGAGGAGTGTAGGGAGTATATCTACTAAATGCCTTTCAGAATGCCATTAGCCAAGAGAATAAGAAGGGGAATGCATAATACAACCATTATAACTAAAGCCAATGGTATTTCATAACAGACATACGAAAACCAGAAACGAGGGGGTTTTAGGAAATATACAACAAATTTTTTACATCATTCAATTGTAAACCACCCTCAGGAAATACAGACATATGATAACTATACTATATCCTCGTTGTTGTTGGTTTTTTTTTTCTTTTATGTTTTCAGCCGAATGATGTTTAATTCCTAATTATCAGGGAGTTGTCCAGGTTCAAATAATTCTACCCAGACCCATTAAAACATCAAAACTCTGTGCTTTAATCACTTGAAAAGATACCTTTTTCCCTTTTGTGCGGTAGCTTTGTTGTTCCCGGACCATTTCAGGTTCTCGCTAGCAACAACCCAATGTGTGTTCCAGGAGAAAACAGTGTTCAATTTCGTCACGGCCTTTTAACATTATTTACCACCAGTATGAAATCTAAAAACCTAATAACTAATACCAATTCAGGAATTCACCAGCAGGAGAGGAGACGAAGGAGTTTGGTTTTGTGGAAATTCCACAAATTACCATCAATCCTCACCGAGAACACCGATAAGCTCAGTGGCAAAGCTCCCAGATCTCCTTGGCTCAATCACTTGACACCTTAAAATAGTATTTTTTTTTTCTTCTAGAAAAACATGCCCAAAGGTTGAGCATTGCATTGCATTATATGCATTATACAAATATTTGGCAAAATTGGTGAATGATAGCACCCATTGGACTGCATTCCTCCCATCTCTTCACATTTATTCCAATAACCGGTGAATGATACCATTCATCCATCAAGGCTATTCTTTTTAAAATCAATTTGTAAGTGTCCACCTCAACCTCCACATTATAGCTTATGAACACTATTTTCTCACTTTGGACCTTTGAGAATGCGTAGTTATTGATTTCTGAGTAGGTATTTCTCTTGAATGGAGAAGTCCAAATACACTTGCAATCCTCTCTTTATAGTTGTCTACAAGCTTCGTCTTTGCTGCTACAGCTGATCCTATGTAACCTAACGATTGTTTGTAGGTAATGTTGAAAGATGTCATGAGATCGATTAGTCACACCTCCGTGTTGGAGAGATGCACAGCTAAATTAAACAAAATAACACATCAGAATAAATCAAGCACATAAGACACAACTTTTAACATGGTTCACCCAACCAATCTGGGCTACGTCCACACAACATAGGCACCGACAATTTATTAATAAAAACAGGAGATTACATAATGAAAACCTCACAAAACTCTCACCCTCATAGCAAACCATCCGAATGGTTGCCTGTTATATAGCAAAGAGGATCTAACTGCCTCATAAATCCTCTCAACTCAAATTTAGGATGCATTAACTCCCTCCCAACAAACTGGAGTTAATATAGCAACAAATTTCTATTGTTGTCACCTACAAAGATTTTTGCCTATCTTACTCCAAACAGAAAATCTCAACAATCTCCACCTTGACAACAATTAGCCTGATGCCCTGTTATTATTATTTTATCTTTTCTGCAA
>APFE030134621.1:408960-434096 GCA_000404065.3 Pinus taeda
TCCTTCATGGCTGCTTTCCACTTGTCACTTTTCGAACCTTCTATTGCTTCCTGATAGCACAGAGGTTCATTGTCATTAGCAGTAAATGAAACAGAAGTGACATAATCATCATACCTTCTCGGTGGCCGTTTGATTCTTGTCGACCTCCTTAAGGATGTTTCTGGCGCTTCCTCGATTGCCTGACTACCATCTGTAGGAACTTCTTGCCGATCAGTATCTGAGACCTGTTCATGATCTAAACCTGAACCCTGTTCATATTCTGATTCTGAAACTTCATGACTAGTATCTGAACTATGTTCATCATGACTATCATTAGAAATACTATCAAACTGAATGTGCTGAAAGTCAGATACATCATCCTGTTTCAATCGACTATCTACATCTAACTGTACAAGAGAGGATTCATTAAACTTTACATCTCTGTTGATGATGATTTTGCGGGTAGTAGGATCCCACAATCTATATCCCTTTGTTCCAACACCATACCCAACAAAGATATACTTTTTAGACTTTGGATCTAACTTAGTTCGCTGATGTTTAGGCACTAGAGCATATGCATCACAACCAAACACTCTGAGTTTAGAATAGTCACAAGGGTGTCCTTTCCATACCTCTTGCGAAATCTTGCAGTCTATAGCCGTTGATGGAGATCGGTTTATCACATAACAAGCTGTTACCATCGCTTCCATCCACAACTCCTTCTGCAACCCGACGTTACTCAGCATACTCCTTTCTCTTTCTAGAAGAGTCCTGTTCATGCGTTCAGCAACTCCATTTTGCTGAGGAGTATAAGCCGTGGTCTTATGCCTTTCGATCCTTGCATCCTTGCAATAGCTGTCAAACTCCTTGGAAGTAAACTCACCACCATTGTCAGTTCATAAACATTTTATTGTTCTACCAGTGCTGTTTTCTACCAATGCTCTAAACTGCTTGAAAAATGAAAACACATCAGACTTTCTTTTCAACATGTAGACCCAAACCTTCCTAAAAAAGTCATCAATGAATGATACAAAATAAGACGAACCACCATATGAGGTTGTAGGGGCCAGTCCCCAAACATCTGAATGGATATAATCAAGTATGCCTTTACTAGTATGTTTGCCTATTTTAAACTTTTGTTTACTTTGTTTTCCAAACAGACAATGCTTAGAGAAATCTAATTTTCCAGACTTCAGATTTGGAAGTAACTTGCGATCAGCTAAAATTTTCAACCCTCTCTCACTCACATGCCCCAATCTTTGATGCCATAAGTGAATGGAACTACTGTCATGTTCATACACAGTAGACACAAAAGCTGACCCTGTACCTCCTTCTAACTGAAACATATTTCCTACTTTCTTAGCTTTCATAACTAGTAAAATGCCTCTGTAAATTTTCATTACTCCACCTTGAATTACAGTTTTATACCCATTTGAATCAAGTGCTCCTAATGAAATCAAATTTTTTCCTTAAATCTGGTACATGCCTCACATCAGTTAATATTCTAGTTGTCCCATCAAACATTGTAGTTGTATGCTCGCAATCCCAACCAATATTACATGTTACATCATTACCCATGTAAACAACTACATCATTAATTGATTTATATTTCCTTAAACCATTCTTTATGGATACACATGTGGTTTGATGCACCGGAATCTAACAACCAATGTTGACCATGATTTGACACATTAACTGATAATACTTCATCACTCATACCTGAACCAGATGTCGAACCTATATCTGTCGTATTTGCCTCCTTCTTCTCTGTCGAAGACTCTGCTTTTGAATTTTGTTGTTGTCGCTTCCAGCAGTCCTTCTTTAAATGCCCTGATTTGCCACAAAACCAGCACTTTAGCTTACTCCTCTTCCCTTTCGACTTTGAACGTGAGTCGCTCAGCTTCCTGGGGCGTCTTTCTTTTGAACGACCTCTAACCATCATAGCTTCTGATGTAGAGGTTTCAGAATGCAACCTCCTCCTTGTTTCTTCCGATAATAAGGATGCAACTACATCATCAAACTCAATAGTTTCTGATGAACTAAGACTTATAGAAGTAACAAAATGATCCCATGATTCGGGCAACGAGCACAATAAAGTAATAGCTTTATCCTCGAATGGAATTTTTACTTCTATACTTTGTAATTGCACAAGAAGAGTATTAAAAGCATTTAAATGATCAGCAATCGATGTACCTTCCTTCATTCTCAAACCGTACAACTGTCGCTTCAGGAGAATCCTATTGGTTAAGGATTTGGTCATGTACAGTTTCTCCAGTTTCGTCCACAAACCAGAAGCTGTTGTCTCCGACACAATATTAAACAGGACATCATTAGCTAGACACAGTCACATAGCACTAATTGCTCTTTCATCCTCTCAGCCCACTCGCTATCTGTGATGTTGTAAGGCTGTTTGGCCTTGCCCAACAACGCCTTTGCCACACCATGTTGGACAAGCAAGTCATGCATCTTCACCTTCCAGATCTCGAAATTATTCTTGCCATTAAATTTCTCAATTTCAAACCGGGCACTTTGAGTTTTCACCATTTTGTATAAAAAAACACAATAATCTCCAATACCAACGTTTAAATACCAGTAATTTAAAAAAAAAACTGCTTATGCCTTTGTTTTTACACAACCAAAAAACTGCCTATGCCTTTGTTTTTACACAACAAAAAAACTGCCTACGCTTTTGTTTTTATACAACAAATAAAAACTGACTTATTGCTGTGAAAAATTGCGGTATATAAACTGAGCATCCACTGAGCAATTACTTTGAAATTACAGAAGCGCTTTCGGTACTGAGAATCCACCAATGAATTACACCAATAAACCAATGTTTTATTTACGGTTTTGCCACAAATAGTTTCGCAGAAAATCTCAACACCAAATGCATCCGTTACTTGCAACGATGCCCCAAACTAAAGTAAAAAACCGGTTCTTTGACACGAATCAAAAGTTCATGCCAGAAAATCTCAACACCAAATGCATTCCTTACTTGTAACGATAGAAGACAGTGTTCATATTCTTCTATTCACGAACAATAGAAATTAAAACGCCTACCTGAATAAAAAATGCGAATAATGCAAGACAGGAAGTAGCTTCATCTTCCCACCAAAAAACGAATCACAGAGCTCCCTTTTATTTGATTATGCTGTGCCTCGACCGAAAACTTCCAATTCTCAGAACTGCTGCCACTTAATCATAATATATAAGACAGCGGCCCACCATTTACTTGTTCAGGAACTGGCAATTCCTTCTCAGAAAAGGAACAACTAGCAAGAGGCCCTGTGATATTAAGAACTGCAACACAAACCTCTTGAAGAGAACTGAATAAAAAAAAACTGTTATGAACCTGAACGCTGGCTATAAACCCACGCAGAACCAATTTCACGCACAGCAGATAGCGCAACAGACTTAATCAACCAAAAAATATATATATATAAAGCCGTCGTTATGAACCCAACCAGAATTTAGTTTGCAAACGATTCTTGCCACTGTCAGTTTCATATATAATTTGATTCACTTTTATCTATCAAAGAAAACACGCGTGTCTATCATATTCAAGCAAGCTTGAACCCGCTATCTCTATGGGCGTTATTGTATAACCATATCATTAATTTGGCTAGAAATCCACCTGTGTACTCTAGTAATATAGACGAAATGAAGCAGGGTGTTCCAAATGAGGCGCGCAGGTGTTTGTTTGTTTTTTAAAAAACAACAGAACCATACCTCAGCGCTCCTGCAACCGGACATCACCCTCCAGGCAGGTATTACAGCGCAACACACACACGCAGCAAAAAACAATGACCTTTACGGAGCACCTCCAGGCAGCACCTCCTCCATCTCGTCAGACACAGCTCCCTCAGCGCTCCAGCACAGCCAGCGCTCCACCTTGACCTCTGATACCAATTTTTGGTCCCAGATGCACAGCAAACAAATAAACACACAGCAGAATAAATCTAGCACATAAAACACAAGGGTTTAATGTGGTTCACCCAACCAATCTGGGCTACGTCCACACAACATAGGCATCAACAATTTATTAATCAAACAGGAGATTACATCAAGAAATCCTCACAAAATCTCTCACTCTCTTAGCAAACATCCGAATGGTTGCCTGTTATATAGCATAGAGAATCTAACAGTCTCATTAACTCACTCACATCAAATATAGGAGGCATTAATCACCTCCCAACAACTTGGAGCTAATCTAGGATCTGAATTTCTATTGTTTTCATCAGCTAAGATTTTTCCTATCGTATTCTAAACAAAAAATCTCAACAGTTTATTATTTTGATATTTTGATTTATTGTTGAGTAGCTAACGATTTTTTTTTTATTTTAATTGTACGAGCAAGTAGATCATCTGATAAGCCAGGGAAGGCTCGTTAGGATTGAGTGACATCATAATCGTGGGCTACAAAACTTTGTGCTAAATAGCCACAACAATATATGTGCAGTCACATGATGCGAAGTCATTAGATAAATTATTTTCATGATTAGTTTTGGCAAAACAATAATGTTGGTGTTACACATGATTGGTGAATATCAAATTTCTGTGTATTCTATTTAACTCTGGATCTAAACTAAGTTGAAAAGATCAATTTTTTTTAGGGTGAAATCTTTTTTAGAGTGCAAAAGATAATCTGTAATTTTTCATTGTTTAAATTGTATTTTTGAATGCTATATAGATTACACAAGGTTAAATATCTTACTCGCACTATTTTTTTACTTCTAATTACTTTCCATGAAATTATATTATGCCATATGGAAAACTATGTAAATATGTATAACATATTTATTTTTGTTTTTTATTATAGAGACCCTTGATTTTTTCATGAGAAGATACATGTCAACTCCACTGTGAACCCAAACATACTTACACATCACCATCTCAGACTCAAAAATTTTAAACATTAATTCGTTGTAAATTTGAAACTTATTTGTTGTGTTATTTATTAATAATATTAAAATGACATTTCAACCTTTCAATATGGTTCTTGGTAAATAAAAAAAAAATTAAAATTTAATTTAATAAACGATAATTAAAATTAAAGAAGCATTTATTGTCCCTTTAGTGATTTAATAGCAAGCAATTATTAAAACTGCAATGGAGTTTATATAATATATATTGACTTTAATGGATTTTGTATACATTGAATTTAATACATTCCGGGTGAGGTATTTACATTGAATGCATGTTGTATACATTGAATTTAATACATTCCATAAGGGTGATGTATTTACATTGAGTTTAATATATTCCATAAGAGTGGAATATTTCAATAAAGTTAGTTGGAAATCAAAATTTGATAACAAAGATAATGGTTTTTTCCTTGGTGCATGAACCTATTCAAATATAAGTATGCCTCTTTAGATTTAATTATAAAAATAAAAAAACCTTTTTAATTTAATAAACTTCCAACTTTAATTAAAGAAAATTTCCCTAACAAAAAATTAACTACCCACTATTTATAATAGAGATTTCAACGAAACTAAAATTTTACTCCAATCAATTTTGAACCCATTACCCACTCTCTATTATAAATAATAGAGATTTCAACGAAACTAAAATTTTACTCCAATCAATTTTGAACCCATTGAACTGGTCTGCACTTTCACTTACATCTTGTTTGTCGTCCAACTAAAATGTGGACAGTTATATCAGAACAACCCGACACCGGATGCATGCATGCTTTTCTGGTTACGTGACTTCCACTTACTGAGTATTGAGAACCATTTTTCCACCGAACCTTAGCACGAATGTACTTCAATATCCCTAATCTCAGCAGAATATATTTCTCTGTTCTTTTAACTTTTACAGTTGCCTGATGGATTGCAAAACTATATCGATGTCATTAGCTGAAATGAAAACGTAGGGAATGCTTGATTTTTTTTAGAAACTTTAATTTAAGAAGTTGTTTGTTATTGAGTATTTTTTAAGAAGATTAAATGCTAAAAAGGAAAATATGAAACATGGAAATAATGCTAATAAGAAAGTTTAATTTTAATAAAGAAATTAAGAAAACATTAAACATTGTTATTGAGTTATTTTGTTCGAAGGAAGTCTGATATCAATGTCTTAAGGAAGAATGTTGTAAACGTGAGTAATAAATATTATACACAACGGAAAATGAAAACGCACTTCATTACGCACAATGAAAAATGAAAACGCAATGAATTTAAAACAAGTGCTGTTGTAGTATTTTTATTGTTTTAATGGGTAGATGTGGTTGTGTTAATTTTAAAGTTTATAGTTAATCTACATTTAATATGTATAATAGATTGTAATATTAATTATCAAAAATATTATTATTAAAGTTAAATAATTAGTAAATATATTATTAAATATTAAATAATGTTATATTAATCTATAATATTATAGATTAATATATAAAGTTTATGCTATTAAACTTCAATATATTATGGTTTAATACATGAGGTTTATATTGTAGTGTTCAAAATTTTTGGTTTAATAATATATATATATATAATTTTATGGTTTAATAATGTAGTGTTTAAATTTTTGGTTCATAATATTAGATTTAATATAATTTAATTATATATAATTTTTATTTAGATATAAATATAATTTAAAATAATTTAATCAATATAAATATGAGTAAATAGATTAATTAAAATAATCAATATTAATATAATATTAATTTATAACATATATATTCTATATATATATATATATATAAATATATATAAATATATTATATCTATATATATATATAATATAATATATATTATATATATATTATATATATATATAATAATGATTAATTAATTATATATGATTTTTTTGTAAGTCAATGTTCTATTTATATAGGGAAAAGGCAGTACATTTGGCGGTTTAGAAAATAGGTGGTCTCTCTTCGAACTAGTTTGTTGACCAAAATTTGCATCAAATGAAAAAAAACACAAAAGGGAAACTAGGGACATTGTCCATAAATGGTAGGGCCAGAGGCACCAAAATACAAATAAAACATAAGAAAACACCAGAGAGCATACTAGTCGTTCAACGTGATGGAGGTCGGGTTTTCCAGGGTTGTTCCTTGAGGAGGTAGAGGACGGAAGTCATATTGAAAGTGCCTTTCAAAGTGCGCCAACCGAGTCTCTAGCTTTTCTACTTTCTCGGTTAGTTGATTTTGGCCTCGCCAAACCACCACTAGTCTCTCCCGTATCAGGCACTTATAGTGCATTCGGTCTAATGTTTCCTTCTTCTCTGCATGCTCCTTGCAATGGACTCTCTTAGATGTGTCCACTCTTTCCATCATACTATTGATAAGTGCTCGACAGTTCTCTAAGCAGCAATGTTGGATACCCTGCCCTTCATTCGCTTCAGCTCAACCAGACCCACAATTCCCCTTGCCACTCAGAGTTCCTCCACCTCGACGACTTAGCTTTTGACCCCACGTACTGCCACCCCTACCGGCACCTTATTTACCTTATCCACAACCTCCATGTTCTCCCACACTAGCCAGCCGCACGAGTCCAACAATCTTTCCACCTTGGCGGGGAGCACGAGTGGAAATTAACGAGTTCACCACACTCACAGGGCCAAGGGTGGTTGGGGAGAGGGAATGCCCATGGCGAGCCATCGTGTTCAAAATCCATAGGCGAGACCAGCCACCACCGAAATGAGACACCACCGTCAAAGGAACCAAATTCCACCACCCACCACATGAGAGAAACACAATACCACCGCCCACTACGTGATAAAGACCACCACCACCAGAGAAACCAAACACTGCCACCCACCACACCAACACAGATAATTGAAAGAAAGATGAGGACAAAGTAGTCGACATCTAAGCACAGCTTCCCCCAGGGCGATGACAAACCCCCAAATTCACCTTGTAGAGAGCCACCACCAATCTACCAAACACTGTCGCGCCCATGCTGGAGGTCACAAAGTTGGAAATTGAAACTATTTCCGCCACCACCATTGGATTTTCCTATACTGCTAGTTCCAGCTTCTGCTTCTAGCCCGAGAAAACAACCTTGCCATAAGCTAAGAGGAAATGGAATGGAAGAGGTCTCATCTCGCCAGCTTCCCATCCTTACTCACACAGACAATAACAAATAGGCTTTGTAAGAGGGTCCAACTAGAACGTGTTGCTCTAGAAAATTCCCAGGACAAGTACACATAGACCACTCCTACCAAATAAACTCCTGCAATTCTTTTTTTTCTCCTCGTAGGTCACCACGAGGTCCAACGCAAGACCAGAGCATAGATACGAACATTGGGCTCCCTCATCTTCCCATGCCTTAACCATTCACCACCCCCAAACTCCAATGTGATGTTAATACTCGCACAAGTTTTTAACCTACTAATATTGCTCCTCCCATTACAGGCGCCTTGGTGAAGGGACCGGAAGGACCATCCCTCACCCCCACTCAACCTATTTCACACATGAGGCTCCTCATCCACATGTTGCAAGGACCTCACCCCCATCGAGGAATAAACTATATATAGTTATTAATATATTAATACTATATGATAAGTTCATATGATAATTTTAATACTAATTATTTATATATATTATATATATATATATATATATATATATATATATATATAATTATATATATATATATATATATAATATATATATATATATATGTTTTTTTTATAGACAATGTTTAAATAGATGACCACGATCAAAGTTGGTCAACCCTATGTTTAGCATATTTAGTAATAGTCAACGTGGTGGTATAGTCAAACATAGTCAACCTTTCTAGGGTGAATGTGGACAACGATAGTCAACCATGTTCGACTATAGTCAAACAAGTGTTTACCATAGTGAAAACATCGTCAACTATAGCCTCTCATTATCATTATAAACAACCATAATCCATCATAGAAAACTATTGTCAACCATTGTTAAATTAGTCAAACCATGTTCACCCATGATGAACTTGGTCAAGCAATCTCACAAAGATCGCAATGTGATGAAACATGCCTCGTTATTAAAAACATCATTGTAATGTTACATTACGCACTACGACAAAAAAATATTGAACATCACAATGATGCCACAATGTGACAAAGATTGTCTTAATGTTATATTACATTGCAGTTTACCCAACGTCGCAATGTGACATTTAAAATTAGTAAGCCATATTTACTAATATGGTCAACCATAGTCACCATAATCAATGTTTAAAAACCATGGTCATCCCATGCTTGACATAGCCAACCTTTGTTAATATGGTCTAATATGGTCAACCTAGGTCACCATGGTAAAACATAGTCAATTGTAGCCTTGCATTAACAATATAAACAACCATTATCTATTATAGAAAATATGGTCAACCATGGTCAAATTTAAAATAATTTAATCAATACAAATATATGTAAATATATTAGTTAAAATATTAATATAATATTTAATATTTATTATATTATTAATATAATATTAAGATATAATAATACATATAGTTTTGAATATAAGGTTTATAATATTATGGTTTTTGAGAAACTAAACTTAGATATTCGACAGTGCTAATCTTTTATTAGTCGACGTTTCAAGTCTAGACCAAGACTCATCATTAGGACTAATTTACAGAGAAGTGAATTGTGAGCAATAGATATGGTATAGATGGTTAGTCAAGTTTGTAAGCCAACCATGTGAATGAATAGAATGTTTTAAATTTACTTATTTTATTTTATTTTGTTTAATGATGTTTTATTTAATTCTTGTAATTGTTAATATTGTTTTATTTAATGAATTTAGTTAATTCTAAAAGTTTTATTTGTCGATTTATTGAAACTAGGATTCTAAAACTCTTATGTGTTAATTTAATTAATGTATTATAAGTAGTGCCTTATTTTTATTTAATATTAGTTTGTGAATTGTTTTACTTAATCTTGGATTATTGTTTAACTTGATTTAATTTTCGTTGATGTTTATTGGTTTTAAGCTTGTGTCTATTTTTAGGTTCTCTTTAACAATTTATTATGTTAATTAGGCTTTTATTATTATTAATGTAATAATTTTTATTACTTGTAATTTTACTATAAATTTTTTTATTAAATTAATTGAAAAATAAGTTTTGTATTGTTTTAATTGATTAATTTTATTAATTTTTAAGCTTGATATGTAGAGTCATTTAAAACTAGATTCTAAATCATAAGTTTCTGAGTAATGGAATATTTTTAATATATTTTGAGTATAGTTTCAATTTTTGTTTAATGTGAAGTTTAGATATTATGTTATAAATGCTATATGTTATATAATTCTTTATTCTATTTTAGGTTATGTAAGGCACTGTTTTTATTTAAAGAGTGAGGGCAAGATGAAGGGATGAAGGGCAATGTGAAAGGGAGAGTTCATTTAATCAATGGGGGTGAGCAGAGAGGTCCAATTTTTATGGATTTCCAGGCCTCCATCCCTGTTAAGGTTACGTGGGTGTTTGGAAATCAGGGATAGAGGCTTGGAAATAAGTAAAAATTGCACCTCTCTGCTCACCCCCATTGATTAAATTAACCCTCCCTTTCACATTCCCCTTCCTCCCTTCATCTTTCCCTCACTCTTTAAATCAAAACAGTCCCTCACATAACCTAAAATAATTGAAAAAATTATATAAAATATAGCACTTATAACATAATATCTAGACTTCACATTAAATAAAAATTGAAACTATACTCAAAATATATTAAAAATATTCCATTACTCAAAAACTTATAATTTAGAATCTAGATTAAAACAACTCTACATATCAAGCTTAAAAATTACTAAAATTAATCAATTAAAACAATACAAAACTTATTTTGCAATTAATTTAATAAAAAATTTTATAGTAAAATTATAAGTAGTAAAACTTATTACATTAATAATTATAAAATCCTAATTAACATAATAAATTGTTAAAGAGAACCTAAAAATATACACAGGCTTAAAACCAATAAACATCAACTAAAATTAAATCAGGTTAAACAATAATCCAAGATTAAGTAAAACAATTCACAAACTAATATTAAATAAAAATAAGACGTTACTTATAATACATTAATTAAATTAACACATAAAAGTTTTAGAATCCTAGTTTTAATAAACCTACAAATAAAACTTTTAGAACTATCCAAATTAATTAAATAAAACAATATTAACAATTACAAGAATTAAATAAAGCATCATTAAACAAAATAAAATAAAAATAAATCGATTGAAAACATTCTATTCTTTCACATGGTTGGCTTACAAACTTGACTAACCATCTATACCATATTTATTGCTCACAATTCATTTCTCTGTAAATTAGTCTTGATGATGAGTCTTGGTCTAGACTCGAAACGTCGACTAATAAAAGATGAGCATTGTGGAATATTCGAGTTCAGTTTCTAAAAAACCACACAACAGAAATCTACAATCTGTTAATATTATGGTTATATTTATATATATAATTATGGTTAATAATAATGATTATTTAACCATATATATCGTTATTAATATATTATATGTTAATATGATAATTTTAATATTAATTATTAATTAATATAAATATAAATTTCAATTTATAATATATATACACACACACACACACACACACACACACACACACACACACATATATATATATATATATCAATCAAACTTTATAGACAATGTGTAAATAATTAACCATGATCAAAGTTGGTCAACCCAATGTGTAGCATATCTAATAATAGTCAATGTGATGACATAGTCAAATCAAGTCAACCTTTCTAGGGCGAACATGGATAATGATAGTAAACCATGTTAAACTGTAGTCAAATAATTGTTAACCATAGTGAAAACATGGTTAAGAGTATCCTCGCATTACCAATATAGGCATCCATAATCAATGATAGAAAACTATTGTCAACCGTTATCAAATTAGTCAGACCCTGTTCACCCATGGTGAAATTGGTTAAGCAATATGATAAACATAGCAATGCGACAAACATTGTCACATTATGAAAACCATGCTTGCATTGTTACATTGTCACATTGTGACGAAAAAATATTGAACATCGCAATGACGTCCGAATGTTATATTACATTCCAATTTATCCAACGTCGCATTGTGACATTAGAAAATTAGTGAACCATATTTACTAATATGGTCAAATATAGTCACCACATGTATATGTTATATGCCATTTTGTCACATCTGGTCAGACAGCCTCCTAATGGGATCATTCACATCCTATTCCCCCTTTCATCATCATTGGATAAAGTTGTATGCATGACTCTCTCATTCCCCACAGTTTCTGCCCTGAACCACATCATCTAAGCCAGTTTTAGGACCAATGCATCCTCACCTCTTGTTGGACAATACTCACCTACATGCTACTCTATTGTGGCATGTGTTGATCACCTATAGCTTTCTCTCCTTGCACCTGTGTTGGTTCTAGAAATTCAGGAAAAAGAGAGAGAATCTTGAAGCCTTCATTTCCAGAAGCTTCCAGGATCTCTTATAACGATTTACCTTAATTAAAACTTTTTAATCCTACACTATGCTACCTTGGAGTTTCCATCCCTTATCCATAGATCTCATCCTCCCAACATGTTTGTATCTCAATCCCAAGATTGGTAAAAGGATAAGACTCTCAACTTACCTAACTCCTCTATATATATACAACCTTCCATATTAAAGGGGTTCGATTTTGGTGAGTGATTCTACCCTTATGTTGTTGTTGTGAGAGTTATTTGTTCATGCATTTAGGGTGATTGGAGGTACATTTTGTGACAAAGGAAGGACAAGTCCACAAATTGGATGAGCTCTTCTAAAAGATCAACACCTATTTATGGTTGTAACCCACTCCATTTATATCAATACAAAGAGTTCTTTGTTTTCCTAGATGTGATGTTTTCATTTCATATATTTTAATACCATGTTGATATGTTGAATGAAGTAGATAGATGATGCTACATAGATCTCGTAGTTCCTTGGCATGTGTTGTCTGATTGTGCAAGTTCTAATTTTTGCAGTTGGAGCTAGAATTGGGGCATTCAAGCCAAAGAAGGAGTGAAAATTCTGATTGATTCCAAGTAGGTTTCTTCCTCTCATCTACTTACTTTAAGGAAAGTATTGGGTCCTTTGTCATTCGATTGTTCTAGGTTAGCCACCAGACCTAGGAGAGATATTTCTGTCCACAATCATAAATTTGGCATAGCAAATTGGTGAACAGTTCATTACCTTGGTGGTTTCCTTGCCCATTGTTTGTCTTACCTCTTCTTCAGACCTTTACAGTCTTACTCAATCTTGATCAGACCTAGGAATACCTTTCATTAAGATTTACTTGCATTTTTTGTGTAAATACTTGGCCTTCTTTAATCACTGCACCCTATGGTATAGAGACAGTGCATGCTAGCCTTCTCTGCTCATGTCTTGTAGTGCACCCCAGCTTTCTCTTCACCTGTGTTGTATGGCACCTTCATCCTTTCAACACCTTCTATGATCCCGCTTTGATGCAAAAATTGCATTTTTGTGATTTTCTCTCTGATTAACTTTGTTTTGGTCGATCATCCTTGTGTCCATGAGTGTGTATTGGTCTCTCATAAGCCTCAATTTGGTTTTATTTTGTTTTTGAGTGCCTTTGATAAGAATTTTCTTAGATTTTCCTTTGTTCTTATCCTTAGGTCATTAGCAAAGTAAATTGTTTAGTCATTGAGTGCTTGAAAGAATTGGTGTTTTAGTCATCTTTTGGAATAGTTTTCTTTTATCAATGATCAGATAAATCTCTTAGTTTTCATCTAAAAATTAAGAGGAATCCAAAAGAAAATCTTATGCATCATGTGTTGCATATAGGGCTTGATTTTGATTAGAAAAATGCAGTTGAGGAGACTGATTGTTGCATTGCTTGTTTGTTGCAATGTTGATTGATTTCTTCTTCCTCTACATAGTTAGGACTTTAATTATTAAAAGAAAAATCAAAAGAGTCCTTGTTTTCATATTAGTTGCATCATAGGTGTGTTAAGGTGACATTGAGTTTCGAGCCTTGAAATCAAAATCTAATTCAAGATCAATTCTAAAATTTGTCTCAATTAACCTAAGGAGCATTTGAAACTTAACTAAATACATATAGATCTAGTCTAGAGACGGGTTCCAGCATCATTAAACATAGGAGTTGTCATTGTTTTGCAGCATTGCCTCCTGTGGGTGAAATCCCATTCCACGTACGTAAGTGTATATGATGATTCTCCATGTACCTTCGGGTATATCGGATGGCACTCCACACATGAAAAGTATATGGAAACGATCTCATTGAAAAATTTCACATTGGACAACACTACTACAGCCTGGAATCCCATGTACCATCGAGTATATTTTGGGAGTCCCCTATAGGTTTCTATCCATCCATAGGTAGCTGAGTTTTCTGCCTTGTATATCGTGATACACCGAACACAACATTCTTGGAGATTGTCTGTCATACGTTAAGTCCTTGGTTGGACAAGGTGTATATTTCAGTTCACAATTGCTTGGTAAACCTTTATTCATGGTTATCTCTTTGTTTTATTTGTCTTTAATTTATAAAATCAATTAATTGAATGTGGAACAACATCCTACCTGTGGAACAACTCCTTAGTGGATCTTAGGTTGAGACTAATGGCAAAAATTCTGGAGTCTACCAATCAAGGAAACCCCTCTAACGAGAATCCTAGTGCTTTTCATTCTTTTAGAAATATTGGTGCTCCTTATATGGCAATGTTGTCCCTTCTTAGATTTACGATTACTTTTCTAATTTGGTTTTTTTGACACCTATGGTTCCGAATGTCCAAGTTTCTTCTCAATTGAGTTCTCCTCCTCCTGAACAACATCAAACTCATCTTGATCCTAAAGTTGGCTCCTTTCCTTCTTCACCTATTATTTTTTAATCCCCTTCTTCCTCTTCGCCTGGTGAAAGTCTTGATTCTAGTAACTAGGAAGTTAAGAAGAAGAAGAAAAGGTTGAAGAGGAAGAAGAAAAATGATTAGGAAGGTAACCAAGCAACCATAAGTACAGATGCAACTAGTATGGGAAAATCTTCCAATCATCCCTACAAAATTAAATTACCTTGCATGTTATGTAAGGGTGACCACATTCTTAGGGATTGTCCCGCTATTCCCAAGGTATTACAAGTGTGGTCCATAGGCTCACATCATCCTTTGTCGTCAACTTCTACAGATAATTTTTATGACAAACCCTTAACTATTGATAGTAAGGTCAGCGAGAAACAAGGTAAAGTAAAATTTTACCATAATTTATGTGAAGGGAATCATCTTGTTCACCTTTGTTGTTATATGGATGAAGCCTCAAAAGTGTTGGAAAACATTACAGCTTTTCAGCCACAACTTCCTATTGGTTACCTGAAGCTTTCTCCCCATCCTCCACTAGTTGATGAAGTGATTGGTTAGAATCCAAATCCGATCAATCTCGCTCTATCTGAACGTGAATCCCATGAGTCAGTTACCAACCAACCCTTGGTTGAGAAAATGATTAGCTCGATTCCACCTTCAGTTGATTATACTTTTCTCATAGATAGTGAACTTCATACCACTCAGGTTCTTCTCATTTCTTCAGGTTCTAATGAACTTGGGGATATTTCTCCCATTCCCACAACACTTGAGGACAATTATCCCATTTTCGTAGCACAAGGAGGAAATTCTCCCATACACCCCCTCTAAGTAGCATCGTCACTTCCTTTGGTTGGAGTCAACTAGCAGGATATCGTCTTCCTTCTTACGTGCCCTTCCACACCATAGTATAAGCTTATAATATGGCTATACGTAGAAAAATCATAGATGAAAGCACATCTGTTAGTATTATGTCCTCAACTGCTTTAAAAGCTTTAGGTTCTCTATGGCTTGTGCCCATCACGAAGAATCTATTGGATTTTACAAGAGGAACCAATCAATCATTAGGGATCCTTCCTCAGTTTCCTATTACTTTGGGAGGAAATAATGTCTATATTAATGTGATGGTAGTCCTAGGCCCTTTGGAGTTTAATTTACTCCTTGGTCATGACTATGTTTATGTCATGGGAGCTCTTGTCTCTTCACTCTTTCATGTGATGCGTTTCCTGCATGAAGGAAGAATTGTGAACATTGACCAGCTTTCATTAATTGGTCCTAATTTGAAACCAAATCAACCATATTCCCTAAATGGTCCTCATATACAAGTGGTATCTCCCCCACCATAGGTTAATTATGTGGCCACTTGTTCCATGCCCACATCTATTGATGATCTAGTAGGTGATATAGTGCATCATTTACTTAGGGAAGTAGAGTCTGATCTGTACATTAGATCCTTTGATCCCTTCTAGAGAATTATTCTCCCATCTGATGAGAGCATCTTGGAAGCCATGGCCTTTTCCAGGTCATGATCAATTTGTTTAGAGAAGAGTTCCTTTTCTTGTGTTAAGCTCCTTAAACAATGAAACAAGGTCCCAAAGGAGAGTTCCTTTTCTTGTGTCAAGATCGTTAAAAACTGAACCAAACTCTTATGAGGATATTTATTTTACTATGTAAAACTCGTTAAGAAATGAAATAGGTTCCTATAAGCATAGCTCTTCTCCTGTGTCAAGCTCTTTAAAAAATGAAATAAATACCCTTCCAATTAGGGCCTTTAATTAGATCTCGTAAATTCCCAATCGAGTCTTTCACTTGATCTCATAAGTGAACCTTCATTCCATCCACCCGTTAGTAACTAGTAGTCTACTTGGGTGAATGAAATGAAGCTTAGGGGGAATGTACCTCGAATTGAGTCATTATGTTGGGGGAATGCAAACTTATTTCAAGCATAGTTTCCCATGTTTCAAGCTTGTGTAAAAATGAAACCATTCCTATCCTATCTCTCACGATTGCCATTTTTATTAGCCTTCTTTTTGTACATGAGCCTTGGTTTTTTATTCCATTGTCACCATCTGCTTGGCCGATCATACACTTTTTCTTGGTTTTTACCCTTTCCCGAGGAACCGTTGCGATGAGTGGTATTATTATCCAACCTCTTGACCTTTACATGTTTTGAGAAGTTCCATCATGACCAGAACCAATTTCTACCTTTTATACCACTCATTTCTCCAGGAAGAGTCCTCTTTTAGCTCTTTTCATACTCCCAAAACATGAAAATATTATTGAGCACTTTTATTTTCGAACTTGTATAAGTAAATGAAAATAATTCTACTCAGTATAAGTTTACCCTTCTTTTGGACTGAGATAGACTAACTATGAAAAAGTCATACCTTAATCAAACATGGCTAAGAGGTTCTCTTGGGTATTGTTTTCTGCCTTTCCGGACCTAAGTGACTATCTATGAAAAGGAATATCTAGAGTTTTATTTTTCGCCACCTTTTCATACTCTCTAAACATGAAAAATGTATCGATTTTTACCATCGCTCGACTCATAAAACTATCAATAAACGATGGAATTGTCGAAAAAGAAAAGGTTGAAACTCTCCTTCTCAGGGTTTGTTAAATATTCTTAGAGGGATTCATTTGAAAGATCGACTAACATATCAACCGTATGTTATCCTCCTCAAGCTTGTTTAAAAAATAAAGAGGTACTGACCAATATGGTTGGGGAAATCGGGAAAATAGGGTACACCATTTGTTAATGGAAATGAGTCACTCTTGAACATGACACTCTTCCACTTCATCTCTGTGGATGTTGGGTTGGGTATTCTCCTTGTCTTTCGGTTCATCATACCTTAACAGAACCTCCATTTCAGTTTAGGGTCAATGCTACCAACTCCATTTCAATGTCTCCATTGTGTTCAAGAGAAGCCATTCAGTTGATATCTGTTAAAGTATTCTTAAGCCTTCATTCCATGTTTTTCTTTCATGATTCAATTCCATATCAACATCATTCTGATAATTTTGTCTCAATCATGTTACCTGTTTCGTGTCATTGATGAGGGATATATCATGGCCCTCTTGTGATGGCTAGCTTCCCGTTGACATCAGAACATTATCTAGGAAGTTGACTTAGGAACACTCATCGGTACCTTGGTGCTTTCATACATCAATGACAATTTTTCTCGCCCTCGGTGATAGGCTTACATCATTGGCCTTCAACCAAAAGACTTTGTGTGGTGTTCGATATCAACTCATTTATTCAAACCAAGCTCGTTAAAAAATGAACCAAGCTCTTATGAGGATATTTATTTTACTATGTCAAACTCATTAAAAAATGAAATAGGTTCCTATGAGCATAGTTCTTCTCTTGTTTCAAGCTTGTTAAAAAATGAAACAAATCGCCTTCCAATTATAGCCTTTGATTAGATCTCGTAAATTCCTAATTGAGTCTTTCACTTGATCTTGGAAATGAAATTTCATTCCATCCACCTATTAGTAACTAGTAGTCTACTTGGGTGAATAAAATTAAGCTTAGGGGGCATGTACCTAGAATTGAGTCATTATGCTGGGGGAATGGAAACTTATTTCAAGAATAGTTTCTCAGGTTTTAAGCTTGTGTAAAAATGAAACCATTCCTATTCTATCTCTCGCAATTTCCATTTTTATTAGCGTTCTTTTTCTAGATGAGCCTTGGTTTTTTCATTCCATCATCACCATCTTCTTGGCCAATCATACACTTTCACTTGGTTTTTACCCTTTCCTGAGGAATCATTGCGATGACTGGTCTTATTATCCAACCTCTTGACCTTTACATGTTTTGAGAAATTACATCATGACCAGAACCAGTTGCTACCTTTTATACCACTCTTTCCTCCACGATGAGTCCTCTTTTATCTCTTTTCAGACTCCGAAAACATGAAAATATTATCGAATGCTTTTATTTTCGAAGTTGTATAGGTGAATGAAAATAATTCTACTCAGTATAAGTTTACCCCTTTTCTAGACAGAGATAGACTAACTACGAAAAAGTCATACCATAATCAAATATGGCTAAGAGGTTCTCTTGGGTATTGTTTTATACCTTTTTGGACCTAAGGGACTATCTACAAAAAGGAATATCTAGAGTTTTCTTTTTCACCTCTTTTTCAAACTCTCTAAACATGAAAAATATGTCGAGTTTTACCTTCTTTGGACTCTTAAAACTATCAACCAATGATGGACTTATCGAAAATGACAAGGTCGAACCTCTCCTTCTTAGGGTTTGTTAAATATTCTCAGAGGAATTCATCTGAAGGATGGACTAACATATCAACCATATGTTATCCTCCTCAAGTTTGTTTAAAAAATAAAGAGGTATTGACCAATGTGGTTGGGGAAATTGGGAAAATAGCGTACTCCATTTGTTAATGGCAACGAGTCACTCTTGAACATGACACTCTTCCACTCCATCTCCATGGATGTTGAGTTGGGTAATCTCCTTGTCTTTCGGTTCGTCATACCTTCACAAAACCTCCATTTTGGTTTTGGGTCAATGCTGTCAAATGCGTTTCAATGTCACCATTGTGTTCAAGAGAAGTCATTCAATTGATATATGTTACAATACTCTTAAGCCATTATTCCATGTTTTCCTTTCATGATCTTGTTCCATATCATCATCATTCTGATAATTCTGTCTGAATCATGCTACTTGTTTCATGTCATTGATGAGGGATACATCAAGGCCCTCTTGCGATGGGTCACTTCCTGTTGACATCAGAACATTATCTAGGAAGTTGACTTAGAAACACTCATTGGTACCTTGGTGCTTACATACATTAATGAAAAGTTTTCTCGCACTCGACGATACGTTTACATCATTGGCCTTCAACCAAAAGACTTTGTTTGGTGTTTGACATCAACTCATTTATTCGCACCATACAAATTGTACTTAAGTACCTTGAAATCCATTACCATCATCATTGGTTTCTCTCGCATTAGTTAATGGATTACATCATTGGATGGTAATCAGATGGTGTCTGCCATGTTCGACCTCATCTCATGGATTCACATGGTTAGACTCGTACATTGGTTGGTCATGTGAATGAGATAGAAGACCTTGGGTCTCTTTTCCACTGTTTGTGTTGCGACTTAAAGATTATACAAAGATCATTATGTATGATTGTTATGATCACACTGACATTTGTCCAGTCATGGGTCCACCATTAGTCATTAGTGGACATGTCTTTTGATCATTATACATGTTATTTTAGCTTATGTGTTGAGTATGGGTATGCCTCCCTCAACAAAAGGATGTCATGATGTAACAATATTGTAAACAAATATGATCTTACAGTTTGTTCTTGATCTCGAATTGTCACAAGAGCAAGCACTTCAGTCATCATTCATCGTATATCACTTTAAAATTTAGGGGGAACTCTATTATAGGCCATTTTGTCACATATGATCATTCAGCCTTTTAATGGGATCATTCACATCCTATTCTCCCTTTTCACCATCATTAAAAAATCCCTATGCATGAAGCTCTCATTCTCGAGAGTTTCTGCCCTAAACTACATCATTTGAGAAAATTTTAAGACCAACGTGCCCTAGACTTTTGCTGGACAACGTTCACCTATAGGATTCTCCACGGTGGCTTGCGTTGATCACTTCGAGGTTTCTCCCTTTGCACCTGCGTTGGTTCTATAAATTCGGGAAAAAGAGAGAGAATCCTAAAGCCTCTATTTCCATAAGCTTCCAAGATCTGTTGTAACCATTTACCTCACATAAAACTTTTGAATCTTATCATATCCTACCTTGGGTTTTCCATCCCTTATCCTTAGATATCATCCTCCAATCAAGAGTGGATCTCAATCACAAGATTGGTAAAAGGATAAGAACTCCCAACTTATCTCACTCCTCTATATATTTATAGCCTTCCCTATGCAAGGGGTTGGCTTTTGGATAATGTTTCTACCCTTAGGATGTTTTTGTGAGAGTTAACCTTTCATGCATTTAGGGTGATTGGAGGTACACTTTTTACAAAGGGAGGACAAGTTAACAACTTGGAGGAGCCATTCTAGAAGATCAACACCTATTTATGGTTGTAAGTCACTCCATTTATATCGATATAAATATTTCTTTGTTGTCCTATATCTAATGTTATTATTTCATATATTTCATTACCATTTTGATCTATTGAATGAAGTAGATAGATGATGCTACATAGATCTCGTAGTTTTGATTTGTGTTGTCTCATTATGGAGGTTCTAATTTTGGCAGTTGGAGCTAGAATTGGAGCATTCAAGCCAAAGAAGGAGTGAAACATACGACTAATTCCAAGTAGGTTTCTTCAGCTCATCTACTTACCTTCAGGAAAATATTGGGTCCTCTTGCATTCTATTGTTCTAGTTTAGCCACCACACCTAGGGGAGATATTTCTATTTGGAGTCATAGATCTCGCATAACAATAATGTTTAAAAACCATGGTTAGAGCATGATTGACATGGCCAGCCATTCTTAATATGGTAAAATATGGTCAACCTAGGTCACTATGTTAAAACATGGTCAACCATAGCCGTGCATTATCAATATAGAAAACCATAATCTATCATCGAAAACTATGGTCAACCATGGTCAAATTAGTGAAACCATGTTCACTTGTGTTGAACTTGGTCAAGTGATGTGACAAATATTGTCACATTATGACAAACATGGTTTCACTTTTACAATTTCGCATTGTGAAAAAAATTTATTGAACGTAGCAATGACGCTGCAATGTCACAAACATTCCCAGAGTATTATATTACATTACAATTTATCCAACATCACATTGTGACATTTCATTAATTCCCTAGGCTTATAATATTAATAATCCATTGGGGTTATTAATCACAAGGGTTTGTAAAATTAATCCCAATGGTTTGTAATATTAATCCCAAGGACTTTTAATATTAGATCAATGGGTTTATAATATTAATCTCCTGGGTTTATAATATTAGTCCTAATGGTTTATAATACTAATATTAGGGATTATGATCCTAGGCTTTAATATATTAAACTAAGAGTTTAATATATTTATCTAAGGGTTTATAATGTTAATCTTATTTTTTTATAATAATGGGTTTTCTGATATTAGGGATTATAATATTTAGCTTAATATTAGGCTTTAATATCGTGATATTGGATCGATACATAATTGTGTCAAACATCGCATTGTGGCAAACATTGTCTCAATGATAATCAATTTGACAATTATTGTTGCAATGTTAGATTACATTGCAATTTATTAAATGTCCCAACGTGGCAACACTAAATTGGGGTTTAATATTAGGGTTTATAATATTAGTGTTCCTAATATTAGGGTTTATAATATTAGTGTTCCTAATATTAGGTTTATAATATTATATTTACTATTGTGTTTATAATATAGGGTTTAATATTAGGTTTATAATATTGGGTTCATAATATTGTGTTTAGTATTACTGTTTGAAATGTTGGGTTTTTAATATTGGAGTTTGTAATATTGGATCTAATATTTGGTTTTTTAATCTTATGGTTTGTAATATTATTGCAAAAGTTTATAATATTATTCTTAGTGTTTATAATATTAATCCTCTGGTTTGTAGTATTTATTGTAGGGTTTATATTATTAATCCGAGGGCTTACAATATTAATATGAGGGATTATAATGCTGTCTTTTATAATTGTACAGTTTATAATATTTTTTTTAATATTGGGGTTTAATATTGTGACGTTTGAATGGTACAAAGATTAATCCAACATAGTAGTGTGCCAAATATCATCACAACACGACAAGCATTGTGATAATCATTGTCACAATTATACATCACATTATAATTTATTGAATGTTTTATATCCACATTGAATCAATTAGGGTTTAATATTCTACTTTATAATACTAGATTTAAGGCTTATAAGCTTAAGGTTTATAATATCAATCCTAGAGTTTATAATCCCTTGGGTTTATAATATTCATCCTAGGGTTTAATATTATTCCCTTGAATTTAGTAATCCCTTGAATTTATTCCCTTGAGTTTGTTGGGTTTATTAATCCCTTTGGGTTACAATATCTAAAATACCTTGGGATTATTAATCCCCTTGGTTTATAATATTGATCCTCTAGGTTCACAATCTCAAGATCAAGGGAAATACCCCCTATCCTATCCTTCTTATCAAAGTTGGTCTCACCACCATTGAAATTAGGGTTATGTTTAAGTATATAATGTATAAGAATAATCTTTACAACATGGAATCTAAGAGGCTTTCTATTTTTTCTTCTAACTTTAGTCAAAAGCCCCACCATCACCTCAAGTGTGGGTGGCATAAGGATTCCTAGTGTTGGCTTAAATATTGGGGATAAATGAGGAGATCATCTTGGGAAGCAAGGATTGAGTCAAAGATACTATCACCTCCAAATTTAAGGATAATATATGGGATGATAAGGAGTTGGAGGTGTTACACAGTAATTTGTCACCATTGGTCACCGTCCTTGTTACCCCTGTTTTTGTACATTGGAGGATACATTCCGAGACCTGTGAGCAGTGACATAGCCTAAAAACACTTGCATTATGTTCCCCTGAGTATGTACTTCATGTTCCCTGAAGACACCTTCTGCAAATTATCCCTGAAAAGTGCCCTTTTTCCATTGGCGCAGGTACACAGTGTCTTATCCGCGCCAATCACTGAGATCCTCAAAAAGGGGCGCGCCCATTGGCGCTCTGTCCTAGAACAACACTCACGCCAACTAAGTTTGGTAATGATTTTTGGAAAACACGCACCCATATGTTTTTTCCTCTCAGATCATGAAGTATTTTGAGGGAAAAATCCATCTGATATAGGTCAAGAGTCATCATCTATCCTTGACACCTATCCTCAGTAGCTTTTCGGAGATAATGTCGATCCACAATGGGCTTCCTGGTGCATTGAATCTTCCTCCCTTCTCCATTTATAAAAGTCTGTCCTCATGCATTAGACAAGCTAGTTCTGGAGTAATGCTAGTTGTGATTATGCTTGTCTGGAGTGATAGTAAGAGTCTTGAAGCATAGTGAGGTTATGCTACCGGAATCCTGAGAGAAAGAAGGTCTATTGCAAGGCATACATAGCTGCTCGCCCAGCCAGAGAATAGGTTCAACGTCAGAACCTTGGTTGTATCTTTCTCTGCCTATTATTCATTAATAAACGACTGTTATTATGGTTCCAATCTCATTGCCTATTATGATGTTTGATTTATTTCCTTTCTGACTGAAATATATTTGTACTTTGGTGGATTTTATGCTTGTAGTTGTCTCGGTATTTGCATGTGCAGGTGTCCGTTTGCGAGGATCGCTAGGATTGTGACCTGTTGAAGCAAGGGAGCCAGAGGATCAACTCTACTTCGACATTTGCGTTGGATTCCAGGTTGGTCTTCGTAATCCACCTTTTAGTATACAACTAGGAACTTGCGTAGCAACGTGAATTGATTGTTGCTAGACCCATTTTGGGCTAGTGGGATCGCCTTTGTCCGCAGAGGGGATTTACCTGTTCAATAATTTGGCGACTCCGCTGGGGAGTTTAGCTTGTTGTTTGATTTGTAAACTTTAGACGGAGCCTAAAGCATGGCCAGATAGCCTTCGAAACACTATTCCTTTGCATTAGGGAAGTAGATCAAAGCCACTTCAGTCAATCTCCGGTTTGGTTTACGGACTGAACAATTTGGAGTTTGTCTTGCATGTTAGTTTTCTCTTGCTTGCCTGAGTTAATGAGCTTTCTGGGTCAGTTTTAAAATTGTTATTTGCTGTTTGATCCTTCTGAGCACTTTTGGCCTGACCCTGTTTCAAATCCGTTTATTTTTTGGGTCAGCAAACGCGGTTGGCATGTTTTTTCCTTTGACAGTCGCGCCAGTTGGCGCATGTTGCACAACAGGAACTCGCGCCAATTCCTGAATAGCGCAAGTTGCATATTCACAGTCGCGCCATCTCTGTGAATGTTGCCAGTTTGTTACTTGGAAGCTCCTTAAACTCGAATTTTTGTTTTTCTATATCTTTTGCAGCTTCTGGAAGTGTGTTAGACCTTTGTGTGGCTGGTTATTACTTTTATCCTTCAGTTGTTTGCTTATTTCTATCGATTTTGTATCTTAGCCCTAGATCACCTAGTGGCTTTGCATGTCGAGCCTTCTGTGGGAAGTTGTGGTTTGATAATCCAGTCAACTTTTTGGTTGTTTTCCGCACTCATCTAGTGGTTGTGAAAGTTTGGTATTCTATGCTTCGAGTGATTCACTTCTAGCTTGTTTGGATTTTTCTTGACTTCATCTAAACTTAGATCACATGGTTCATTGAAAGTCTTTGTGTTTTTCCTTGCTTTGACAGGTCAT
>APFE030134621.1:435077-445200 GCA_000404065.3 Pinus taeda
ACCTGGTAGCTTACCGTTGAGTGGTTGGGTGATTCCTCCACGGTGAAACGATAGGTGCCAGTACGGATTGTGCTCCCATGTACCGTCCCGTATACATTGGGAGACCCCTATAGGCTTACAACCTTTTATCCATAGGAAGCTGAGTCTGCCGCCTTACAAGTCGTAATGCACTGAACATAGCATTCGGGAAGATTGACTGCAGTACGGGAACTCCTTGGTTTTCATCTAATTGCCAAGGTGTATAAGCAGTTTTACGGATTGTTTGGTAAACCTCTTGCCTAGTTCTCCAGAGTAGTCACTTTTGATCCTTTTCGGACTCCCTAAAAGAAAAGGTGTAAGTGAGCGTCTTGCCACTTCGTGCTCATTAAATATTCAAAGGAGACTAGAGTCATATTTTTGTCCTTTTCTTGACTCTTAAAAAATGAAAAGGTCAAGTTCAGTGTCTTAAAATTTATTTGACCACGATAACATATAACCTGGTTAAATTTTGTTTGCGTTAGTCTGAGTAGGGTATAGTTTCGTTAGATTCCCTAGGATTTTGTGAAGTCCCATCCTGGCAGAATTACCAATCTCGTCTCCCGAGGTACCGGTTGTGAATAGAACTCTTCCCATTGTTCCAAGTATACAATCGCTTAACTCTCGTGCTCCAGGCGACGAGAATTACCAATTTTATTTGAACCCTATTTGGGAACCTTCTCAAAACGGTATCCCTTTTTGGGAATACACTTCTCCTCGACAACCATTTCCTTCTGATATGGAAAACACATCCCCTACTACGACTGACAAATCCAGTGTGCCAGGGGATGAGATTCCCACCACAATGGAATCTACACCTGTTAGTAGAACTCCTGCTACTGGGGGACTACCTCCTGGCTATAGAGCATTGCGTAATTTTCTGTCATCTCCTTTTCCGACTTCTATTTGGTCACCACCCATTTTCTCCAATACGGAGCCTTTGACTCCACAACATCGCGGTACAGCTGTTACCTCAGTCACAACCCCTCCAACAGTATCTGTGGCTTCTTCGACCCCTATTTTTAGTCAACCTTCGACCTCTTTATTCGTAGGTTTTAATCCTACATCGAATGTCCCACTTGAAGGGCAACACGATCAGTATCTACCACCTCCTGGGACTTGGACAGGTCAACCGACTATAGAGGTTTCAGTTCTGCTGTCAATAGATTGGGGTTCCACCTTTTATCATGGTGGTCAAGCGTCGTATGCGCAACTCGAACAACCACCTCAACAAAACCTACAAGGACAATCCTTCCAAGGAAACCCTTTTGCCTCTAGTGGTCCCTTTTTCACCTCTCATACGTAACCTACTGGTAATCCAGGCCAAACTTCCACTCAGCAAGCTCAACCTGGTATTCAGCAAGGCTCTCATACTGGACAAACTAGTCAATCATTTGTTAACACAAATCAACCCAACGTCCAGTATACCCAAGTTTCTGGACAAGCTGCCCAACCACTTGGTCAGCCAACTGTCCAGTATACTCAATCTTCTGGGCAAGCCAGTCAGCCTAAAACACAGTTGGGCCAACCACCTGCCCAGCCCACCCAGCCATCTAGTATGTTAGGACAACCTTCTGTCGCACAACAGCAACCTCAGTATCAGCAGGTAGGTCAACCTCAGTATCAACAGGTAGGCCAACCCCATTGTCAGCAAGGTTATCCTTCTGCTCAGATAGCCCAACCTATTGGACAGTCTACTGGCACTGCTCAACCCGGCCCTTGGCCCCAAGTGGGACCCCAAAATCCATCTGGTCCTCAAATGAAGGCTGGAGTTCAATCCCAAACATTTTATCAAACTCAGCCTGGGTCTCAAGCTCAATTTGGGGTCCCACCACAATACGGTTATCAACAACCTCAAGGGCAACCTTTGTTTGCCCCTTACCAGAATTATCAACAACCATATGGTGCTTCTGCAGCATTGTTTGGTAATCCATACGCTGGGGGGCAAAACACAAATCCCTATGGCCAATACACCATGGGGCCAAATCCGTCAGGGCAAAGCCCATGGGGGTAACCACCACCTGGTTGGAACCCGGGTGCTCCATCCTACCAGCAGCCCCAGATGTCTTTCAATCCTCAGTTACCGTTCTTAGCGACTTTAGAATTACCGGATGTGTCCAAACTGACTAATGATCCTATTCTTCATAATCCTTATTGGCCTCCGGTTCCGACCAAAATTCCTTGTGACTGTCCAAAATTCGATGGTAAAGCTAATGAAGATCCACAAGCTCATGTCATGACCTATCATCTTTGGTGTTCATCCAATTCATGGCTTGATGATTCAATTTGGCTTCGCCTTTTTCAAAGGACTCTAACTGGCTCTGCCGTTAAGTGGTATATTGAGCTCAATCGCGGATCCTTTCAGGATTTCAACTCGTTGGCTATGGCATTCCTCACTCATTTTCAGTTGCCCATTCATTATGAAACGGGCACACACCTCCTCAAATCCTTAAGACAAACAACAGCTACGCATATCTCTGATCACATCCATGAATGGAGACGGCGTAGACGTATGATTAAATTTTGGATTCCTGACCAGCTTCTTACGGATTGGTTCACGACTTCGTTCGTTCCTCCAATAGCTCGGGACATTGCTATGGGAGCGTGTGTTACTGAAGAGCAAGCTATCGCGCGTGCTCAATACCTCGACTTGGTTTATTCTCAGTCAGGTACATTGTATGATTATTTTCCTGATGCCCCTAGACCAGGAACATCCAAAGCCCCGCCAACACCTACTGTTGACGGCATTATTGGGTCTGTTAGTTCATCCTCTAAGAAAAATTCCACGAATCCTGGGAAGCAAAAGTCAAATGCTCCAATTGAAACCACTTCTCAGGTAATACCTACTTCTAAAACTACTTCCGAGGTTAATGCCATTCAGTCCACCACGACAGACAAAGCCTCGAAAGCAAAAAAGAAAGGGAAAGCGAAAATAAGCCAGAACAACCTAAACAGGAACCCCCTACACCTCAATCTGAGGAGAGTGCTAAAAGCAAACCCAAGTATCCTTGTCTTATCTGTGATGAGGATCACTATACCAAAGACTGCCTTCGGCGGTCGAAAGTTAGTCGTTTGTTGAAAGGCGCTCTTGGGGTCCCTGCGGTGCTTAAAGAACCCTTTCCCTCACAGCAAACTCAAATGGTTGCTGACCCCTCTCAACCTCCCTCTTCCTTCGGTTCCCAAGTGTTCATGGCGGGAACAATACCTGTTAATATCAGTACTCGAACAAAGGATTATCCATCTGCCGGGAAAGAGCCTGAGGTTCCCCCCAGTGCTCCTCCATTCAGTTCAAGCCCTCTCCATATCGAGAGACCTAGTACTGAAATGCCTCTTCGACCCCCTCCAAAAGGAGTACTTCGGAAATCTTCTTACAACCCAAATTCCCATGCTGCTCAACACTACAATATCGTTGAGGATTTAGCCCAGACTCCATCAGCTATGTCCGCTTTAGAATTTCTCCAGAGCTACCCTTCTCAGAGGAAGTCCTTTCTATCCTCTATATGCAGCATAGACCCGATTGACTCGGATTTAATTACATTTGACTTAGAACGCCATACACAGAGACTGCCTCCCCAAATTTCATTCCTTATACAGGTCATTATTGATAAGAAAACTATCCATCGTACAATCATTGATGAAGGTGCTTCAACTTACATCATGTCTGCTACCTGTTGGAAAGCTATTGCATCTCCGACGTTGAGTTAGTCTCCCACCACCTTGGAAGCTTTTGATGGAAGAGAATCCCGTCCTTACGGTATACTCCCACGTTTACCCATCTCTTTGGAAGGGAAAATGGTCGAGATGGAAGTTGAAGTCGTTGATGCTACTATAACCTACAACCTCCTTCTCGGACGCAACTGGATCTATGCAATGCAAGCTGTCGCTTCATCTTTCTTTCGTATCATTCGTTTCCCTCACCAAGGGAAGATTATTACTGTTGACCAGCTGTCATTCTTCACTTCCTCTTCGGAAGGAACTATCCCTTTTGTGGAGCATACCTCCAAATTAATTGAGAGTCTGGGTCATGGGATTTTCAAAGATCCCGCCCTCATGGGCTTTTTTCCAGCCCCGCCTCCGAATGTCGCTTCTATCAATATGATTTCTACTTGTTCTGATCCGTGGATCCTTCCTCCCATCAACCAAGTATATTCTTGGGGCGACCAGATGCCGTTGATTCCTGCTGAACTCAACTACGTCGAAATCGTAGCTGCATCGGCTCCTTCTTCTGAACTTGCTCTTCCAAGCAAGATTTTCCACACGTTCACTCCATCCTTAGGGCTTGTAGATCAAACTTCTTCGGATCCTTTAAAAGAAACATTTTCTTCTGACGAAGCTATTATTGAGATTATGTCTCTCAAGGAACCTCCTTGGCATGATGCCCACCATCGTTCCTCGTTTCTCTTTGTCCCTCAAGATATGCCAACTTGTATCCAGCGGTTTGCTCCTCGTTTCCCATTTCCAATCCTTCAGTCACTTGTTCAAGTTTATCAAGCCTCTTTTGAAGGTAATATGGCAAACATTATGCAAACCCAGCCCATCGACATCTCTCTCAAACCAGAGATCGTCGAACACATTCACATTGGAGTCACTTGTACTCCAGAGGAGATTCGACTTTATTCAAACCTTTTTCGTGAATTTCGTGATGTTTTTGCTTGGTCCTATGAAGAAATGCCCGACATTGATCCTAGCATAGTGGTGCATGAAATCATCACGTACCCAGGTGCTAAGCCTGTTCGTCAACGTTTACGTCCGGTACACCCCCGAAAGGCTGCAGCGATCAAGGCCGAAGTAGAGAATCTTCTTAAAGCCTGTTTTATTTATCCTATCCCACTCACAGATTGGGTTTCTAATATTGTACTTGTCACTAAGAAACAGGGAACTATCCGCGTTTGTGTCGATTATCGTGATATTAATTGGGCCTGTCCTAAAGATAATTTCCCCACACCATTCATTGATCAGATTATTGACGAGTGTGCGGGAAGCGAGATGTATTCTTTTATGGACGGTTTTTCTGGTTACAACTAGATCAATATTGCTCCCGCTGATCAACACAAGGCCGCTTTCATCTGTCCATGGGGTACTTTTGCCTATAAGAAGCTCCCTTTCGGTCTAAAAAATGCCGACGCTACCTTCCAACGTGCAATGTCCTACGCTTTTCATGACATATGACACATTGTATAGCCATACCTGGATGATCTTCCATCTCATTCAGCCAAGCGTCAGGACCACCCTACTCACCTTCACGAGATAATTCTTCGCTGTCGACACTACCAAATCAGACTTAATCCTCACAAGTGTGTCTTCTGCGTAGAATCGGGTCGACTTCTAGGATTTTTCGTCTCCCATGAGGGCATCCGATTGGATCCCCTCAAAATCGAAGCCATAGTCAATCTTCCTCCCCCTGCTACCTTACAACAATTGCAGAGCTTGCAAGGTAAAGCGAATTTTTTACGTCGTTTCGTTCCAAACTATGCCGAGGTGCCTAAAGGTTTTACACGATTACTTAAAAAAGATGTCCCTTTTCATTGGGATACCATGGCTCAAGAATCTTTTGAATGAGTCAAAGGTCTCCTTGTTTCTGCTCCATTGCTTCGCCCTCCAAACTATCATCATGACTACACCCTATATTTAGCTGCCGCCGACACCACTATTGGCATGGTTCTCGTTCAAACTAACGACGATGACACTGAGCATGTTATCTATTATCTCAGTAGAAACCTTTTAGATACGGAAGCTCGATATGCTTATGTCGAGAAGTTGGCGTTAGCCGTCGTTTGCGCTGTCCAACGTTTCCGTCACTATATTCTGTTGCGCACTACTACTGTGATTTCTGATTGCAACACCATGACGTATATCTTGTCACGCCAGTTGCTGGGGGGAAAGTACTCAAAGTGGATTGTCATCCTCCAAGAGTTTGACTTGGAATTCGCTACTGCCAAGTCAAAGAAATCGCTCATTTTTGCTTAGTTAATTTGCTCTTTGCCATCTTCTTCTTCGCCCTCTCATACAGAGGATCACATTCCGGATGAGACTTTGTTTCTCATCAGCACCCTCGACCCTTGGTACGGTGACATCATTATATATCTGCAAACGTCCTCCTTTCGCCCGGGCGTGTCTAAAGACGCTCGGCGAAGGATTCGTCATCAATCTCAACCATATCGTATCATTGGGGATACCTTATATCGCCTCGGTGCCGACACTGTTCTCTGCCATTGTCTTACTCACGAGGAAGCTGAGCGAGTCTTGAATGACTGCCACTCAGGTGCTTGTGGTGGTCACATGTCCGGATATGCAACTGCCCAAAAAATCCTCCATGCTGGCTACTTTTGGCCCTCTATATTTAAGGATTGCATTCTTGCTGTCCGTTCCTGTCATGAGTACCAAATATTCCAGCGGAATATGCGAGCACCCCTTGCTCCTTTGCACCTCCGTCGGCCCTTTTGCAAAATGGGGCATTGATTATGTGACCTGTAACCCTCGCTCGGCTGGGGGGCATGGGTTTATCATCGTTGTCATCGATTACTTTACTAAATGGGCCGAGGCGATGCCTACACTGACTGAAGACGGTCACACAGCAGCGCAATTTTTATTCAACCACATTATTTCGCGATTCGGCGTCCCTCAAGCCATCGTCATTGATCACGGAAAGCATTTCCGAAATCATATGATGACGGAACTAACAACACAGCTAGGCTTAAAGCACGATAGTTCTACTCCATACTACCCTCAGTCCAATGGCCAAGTTGAAGCGATCAATAAGATTTTGGTTACAATGCTTCAGCGTACTGTTGGCATGCACAAGTCTAACTGGAATTTGATGTTGTTCCCTGCTTTGTGGGCTTACCGAACCTCCGTGAAGGATGCCAGTGGTTTCACTCCATTTCAACTAGTCTATGGACAAGAGGCTACCCTTCCAATCAAGTGTGAAATCCCTTCGTTAAGATTAGCTGTCGAGCTACTTCCCAACACCACCCCATTAGAAGAATGTCTCCTTTATCTGGAACGGCTAGATGAGACTCGTCACCTAGCCTCTTTGGCCATCGAAACACAAAAGAAGCGAGTCAAATCTCACTTTGACCAGACGATACTTCCACATTCTTTTGTCGAGGGAGACTTAGTTCTGCTATATGATCAGGCAAACGGTAATATAGGAGCAGGAAAGCTCGAATCTATGTGGCTAGGCCCTTACATTGTCAAGAAAGTTTTGCAAAAAGGGGCTTATGAGCTAATTGATTATGAAGGAAACCCTCTCGCACAGCCCCGAAATGGGCTGTATTTGAAAAAGTACTATGCGTGATGCTGGTACACTTCATTTTGTATATACATGTACTCTAGCAAGTGTGTTGTGTATGTGTGTCAATTTTAATAGGCTTGATTGTCGCTTATTGTGTCTTTCGCTTCTTGTGCAGATGTCCAATACACCTTATATTGGTTTCGCTGATGGTGCCTGTCGCAGTACTTGCAACTTGTCCTCTGCGGCTTGGGTGATCTATGATCCTCATGGTGAGCTGATAGATCTTCAAGGTGTCTGTTTGGGTTGTACCACTAATAATGTCGTCGAATATTGTACTGTAATCGAGCTCCTCACTGAAGCAATTAATCTCGGCATTCGGGCATTGGTGGTAAACCTGGATTCTCAACTTGTCGTCGTCCAGCTCAATAGGCGTTATTCCGTCAGAGACCATCATATTCTAAGGTTGTATCTACGTGTAATATTGTTAGAGAGGAATCTTGAGTTCATTACATATCAACATATTCCACGACAATTAAACACATTATCTGATGCATTGGCCAATCATGTATTAGATAGACATTTGCGTAATTTGTAAATAAAACATTATGCAAGCAAGCACATGAAAACACAATAATAAACCATAAATATATGTATATATATACGTGTGTGTCAAAATGTTTGCGCCCCGCGCGTTACATAATCCAAAAAATAATACATGTCCAAAACTCATACAGCCGCTGACAACATGTTCCTCAAAAACATGCAAAAAGAAACCTAGGCGTCTAATCACGGTGATGCTCATGATAGCATGTCACCGCTCGCACCAAACGTCTCAATAGACGATGGACGCGAGTAGATACTCCCACTGTGTGCCTCTGGTACGCTCTAGGCACGTCCGCCAATCTGGCATAATCTGGAATACCTCGAGTAAGTGCCTCAAGGTTTTGTACTAGATCATCATCACCCTCTACCTGAGGGTCCACTGCAGGTTGTGCTCTCCGTACGTTATGAGGCAAGTCAGTTGGTCGCTCTGGACCAACATCTGCATACATATATAGATGTTGTAAGAGATAGGCATGTATTAACAAAAAAAACTTAAATACATAAAAACGTTAAAAAAAAAAAAACAAAGAGTTCTTACCTAGCTCCTCGTCCCAGTCCTCTCCGGTAGGAAGAGGGAGATCGGGATCTCCAGTGAAATCCGTGCCAGCATAGGGCCAGTCCTCGATGACAGTCATATGGTGATGGACCCAGATAAAGAACTCGGGCCTCCAGGCCATCTGCTAGCCCCCTCCTCCTCTGGGCATGAGTTCTGCCCATCGATTCAACCTCGGCTCCCGTATCACTAGATCTGCTACTATACCCCCCGGTACCCGGAATATTGGTAGTCGCTCCAGGAAGAAAGTTACCACGATAGATCCATAACTGAACTGTTTTTTCCCATCACGCTTACACTTGGTAAGCTGCCGTTTGATGTTTGTTGTCACTGCCGTGGCCCAATCAAACAGTGTAGGCTGGAGACACTCAGTGGCCAGCAGCAAATGATTTTTGCTGGCTTCGTGGGGCGCCTGTGCCCCAGCTGTTTGGGTGATAGTGAATAAAATCACTCGTAGCACCAGGTTGGGCACCGTGCTAATATCTACTTTGGCACTGTTTGATCCAAACTGTGCCCCAGGACAAACTCGTTCCACCATCTCCCCTACCTTCTCTCTAGAAGGCCGACTACCAGTCAAGATGGGCCATGCACCTCGCCGCAATAGTCCAGTGAAAAAGAAGACATCGGAAACATCTAACTCCAATGTCTGGTCTTTCAGGCGAAATACCTGATCCTCCGTATCCCAAGCATCCACGATGAATCGCAGTAGCTCAGGTTGGGCACGTAAATATGAGGTGTGGAAGAATTTCTTCAAGCCACAGTCTCTCAAAGCATTCATACATGCATCATCCTCCATTTCCATGGCATCCACGGCATCATGCTCCCGTTCTTTCCATTCTAGAACCATTCTGACAAAACCCTGCAACCACAAAGGTGAAATTTCCATCATTAGATCATTGATGAAACCTAAACTGGAAAAAATTTGCAATTACAACGGTCAAATTTGTGGCAAATTGAGATCGCGTGGTTGGCACGACTGTTCCTAAAACAGTCGCGCCAAGGGCGCAACCCCTTTAGGAAAAAAACAACATTGGCGCGATCCCGAGCGGGAAACTCGCGCCAATGGCGCAACCCTATGAAATTGCAAATCCTCTTGCAGGGAACTAGATTATGGATGAAAATCTAAAAAAATGGAATGAAAACAGAGCTAAGGATGAGGCCTCTTACCTGTTGCAGATGGCGGCTCGAATGATCTCCTGGATTGATCGTAATCAACAGTTGAAATTTGCACCAAAAACTCTTCAATAGTAAACTCACAAGGTAAAAAGTGAAAAGTAAGTTTATTTTTTACCATTTCACTATTTATAGCATTTTTTTACCTAAAAATACATTAGAAATAATATTTTTGAGTATTTTTGGGATGTTTTTTCATGTCGAAGTGGGTTTTACGCTGTTTTGTATGATGACAGGGGTTCGTGCAACTCAACGCGATCAAACGAGCTCTTTTTCAACTTTTTCAAGCTCGGTAAAACACGAGAAAAGGTTACTTTACGGTCTGCTTTCAGCTCTTTTCCTGACCATTTAAAGAGGAAAAGATTGCAGAGTTATTCCTCTTGGCTCGTTAAACATTACTAAGGGACGGTCGTTTTAAGTTCTTTTGTCAACCGTTAAAACATAAAAAGATTACCGGGTTTTTGTCGTTTCAAACTCGTTAATGGTTACGAAACGACGTGGTTTTGATCGCTTTTTTACTTTTTCAGGTCGAAATCACTATTTAT
>APFE030134621.1:447213-457752 GCA_000404065.3 Pinus taeda
ACTGCTATTATGGTTCCAATCTCATTGCCTATTATGATTTTTGATTTATTTCCTTTCTGACTGAAATATAGTTGTACTTTGGTGGATTTTATGCTTGTAGTTGTCTCGGTCTTTGCATGTGCAGGTGTCCGTTCGTGAGGATCGCTAGGATTGTGACCTACTGAAGCAAGGGAGCCGGAGGATCAACTCTACTTCGACATTTGCGTTGGATTCCAGGTTGGAGTTCGTAATCCACCTTTTAGTATACAACTAGGAACTTGCGTAGCAGCGTGAATTGATTGTTGCTAGACCCATTTTGGGCTAGTGGGATCTTCTCTGTCCGCAGAGGGGATTTACCTGTTCATTAGGAGGGTAAAAGGATACTGAGATATTAGAAGGAGGTGATCAACCCCACCCTTGATAACTAAAATTATCTTCTTATTTTTACTAGCTCTAAGAAAAAATGAACATTTTTAAGATAAGAACTAATCTCATGAGTTTGAAAGTGAAACCACGTGGTGGACTACTCCCAAGCCCCACTGGGCCGATAGAATTTGTCAGCTTTGCGATACAAAGAGGGTGGAAGATGAAAATCACTTTCTTTTAGATTGTATGACTCTTACTCACATCCACTCTCATTTCCCTAACATCTGACAATCTTCCTGACTGGTTAAGTAAGCCCAACTATAGTGATCTTGGAGCACTTCTTTCCCTTCTTTTTGAACATAAAAATAATATTTTGACGAATTACAAATAGATTCTTTTTCTTCTTAAGGTTTGATAGACTATATTGGTCTTAGTGGATGTTAATCACCATGATCATCATCATAATATGTTAGGGTTTAAAAATTTAGGTTTTATAATATTAATCTTAGGTTTGACATATTAATATTAGGGTTGATAATAATAATCCTAGGGTTTAATATTGATCATAGGGTTTGTAATATTAATCCCTTCGGTTTATAATCCTTTGCATTCATTAATTTATTAAAAGTCACGTATCCACATTGAATAATTTAGGGTTTAAAATTTCTCTATATAGTATTAGGTTTATGGTTTATATCCTTAAGGTTGATAACATTAATCCAAAGGTTTAATATTATTCCCTTGGGTTTATTAATCTCGTGAGTTTATAATATTATAAGTCCCTTGGGTTTGTTAATCTATTGGGTTTATAATATAGAAAATCCCTGGGATTATTAATCCGCTTGATTTATAGTATTAATCCCTAATATATATAATAATATATTAGAGTTTATAATCTTAGGGCTTATAATATTAATCTTAGGTTTGAGATATTAATATTAGGGCTTATAATAATAATCCTAGGGTTTAATGTCTCCTTTAGGTATCTCAATTGGCAATGGTCATGGAAATGAAGTCTCACCGAACTGGAAGTCTTGGGTTGTGCTATCCCCCCCGACCGGGATGAGAAGTTTGACATGATGAAGATGTAGTCCTACCAAGATTACAAAAATAAATAAATAAATTCCTAAGGCTTAATATTAATATTATGGTAATAATATTAATCTTATTTTTTAATATTAATCCTTTTAGTTTATTAATACTTTGGGTTCGAGATCCCTTTGGTTTATTAATCCCTTGGGTTTGTAATGTAGTAAAAATTTATCAAACGTAGTAATGAAGTTACATTGTGACAAACATTCTTGCAATTTTATATTGCATTGCAATTTATCCAACATTTCAATGTGACATTTCATTGATCCCTTGACCTTATAATATTAATAATCCCCTCGTTTTATTAATCCCAAGTGTTTTTAATTAATCCCAAGGGTTTTTAATATTATTGCCTTGGGTTTATAATATTAATACCTTAGGATTATGATATTGATATTTCTTTGGGTTTATAATATTAATCGTAAGAATTTTTAATATTAATCCTAAGGGTTTAAATATTGATCTTAGGGATTATAATCCTAGGGTTTACTATATTAAACATAGGGTTTAATAATCATAGGGTTTATAAGCTTAAGGTTTATAATGTTAGGTTTTATGATGTTAGGGATTATAATATTCAGTTTAATATTAGGTTCTAATATTGTGGTGCTGGAATGGTACATAAATGTAACCAAATTCGCATTATGACAAGCGTTGCCTCAATCTGACAATCAATCAGACAATGATCGTCGCAATGTTACATTACATTGCAATTTATTCAACGTCATAATGAGACATTACAAAATTGTAGTTTAATATTAGGGTTTATAATATTAGGTTTTTAATATAAGCTTTCTAGTATTCTGTTTATTATTGATTTTATACTATTATGGTTTCATAATTGGATTTATAATCTTATAATTTGTAATATTATGCAAGGGTTTATAATATTAACCTTAGCATTTATAATATTAATCTTATGACTTTTAATATTTGTCGTAGGGTTTATAATATATTACCTAGAGATTACAATACTAATCTTAGGGTTTGTAATGTTGGGTTTTATAATGTTAGGGTTTATTATATTTTGTTTAATAATACTGTGACATTTGAATGGTATGGAAATCAATCCAGCATTGTAGTGTGCTAAGTGTTGTCCCAATATGACAAGCATGTGACAATCATTTTCACAATGATACATTACACTCCAATGTATTCAATGTCTCATATACACTTTGAATAAATTAGGGTTCAATATTTTACTTAATTAAATTAAGTTTAGCGTTTATAATCTTAAATTTTATAATATTAAACTGAGGGTTTAATATTATTCCCTTGGGTTGATAATATCAATTATCCCTTGGGATTATTAATCCCTTAGCATTATTAATCCCTTACATTTATAATATTAATCCCTAATATTTAAAATAATATATTATGGTTTATAATAGTAATATTTTTTTAATATAAATCCCTTGGGTTTATAATAGTAATAATCCCCTTAGTTCATTAATCCATTGGGATTTTAATATTAACCACTTAACCCTTTACTTATGCTTCCATAGCATTTCCTCCTATTGTTGCCTTTGTTCTCGATGATTAAGAGTGAGTCCTTATTCCACAAAAAATTCCATTGTCCATCCCTCTACGATCATTCATTGTTGTAGATCCTTCATTTTTTGTTCCAACCTTTTCTTTTCTTAAAAAATATTGTTGAAATATGGTTTATTCCAAATTTAAATATTCCTTTTTAATGCTTATAGATTAAGTTGGAAGGAATATATCTTATCACTAGCTTGAAAATGAGTTTCCTAGCACCAAACTTGGACTTGTTTAATGAAATGGGGGTTACATAACCAAACTTTTTCCAATATAAAAGACCAATTTTTTTGTGTCTCTTTAAGATCTAATTCCAAATGAAGGGGTTAGTGGTCCGATCCCAAGAAACATAGGATAGTTTCCTCAATATAAATATCCATTTGTAGAACCTCCTCTATCACCATGAACCTATCTGATCTTATAGTTATTTGATGTTGTTCTCCCCTTTTGGTGTTCCATGTGAAAGTACCATTAACTCGAGGAATATCCACTAGTCGTATATCTTCAATGAGACTACTAAATGTTGCTTAGGTTGGTTCAAGGTTGTTTGAACTACCATTGTTTTATCCTATTCACCTTATTATGTTGAAATCACCGCCTACAATCTAGAACCCTTGTGGTAGCCAGCTTTTGTGATACAAAAGGTGGGCTAGAAATTTTGGCTTATCGACTGGTAAGAGAGGTCCATTAACACAATTGATTCACTTGTACCTAAGTATTTGAATAATCTTGTAAAAATTCGAGGGCTTGCAACCCATTCTTGGAAGATAATCTCTTCCGAGTTCCATACTACAGCCAAGCCTCTCATAGTCCCTTGTGCATCTAATGACATATAATGACTTTCTTTCAAACAAAATTCTAGTTTTTTTTACTCTTTCCCATACCAATTTAGTTTGTTGCAAAATTAAAATCATTGCCTTCTCTTTTTGGATTTATTCTTTACATCTCTTTCCTAATCCTTGCCTTTAAGTACTCGAATATTCCAAGTAAGAACCTTCATTGGGATGTTTTTTGGAGGGTTGGATAATAATCTTCGAGTGTCATTACTTGGCCCATTTTTACTAAATCTTCTCATGTCTCTTGTAACACTTCCTTTCTATTTTTCCTTCCTTGTTTTTTTTATTCTTTAACGATATCCTTGACTAAGATATCCTTGATTTTCTCCCTGAATTATTCTATAGAGTGTATACTTGGGATTTTAAAACTTGTTTTGACCGCTGAGTTTTCTAGGCAAACAGAGCCTTGGCATAGGAATCACGTTGAACAACTGGAAAATTTCCCAAATCCTTCTTCACCCACTCGTGAAGTTGATCAACTAAGTTTCTTTCTTCTTTTGACAAGGATATGTAAGGTTTCCTATCCAACTAGGTGATCTCCTCAGTTTCTGGTAGGTTAGTGACATGAATCTCTTCACAAGCCTCCTCAGTGCTCTCCATAGTTTTCCTCTTGATAGGTGGTTTGGTTTCTTGCTCCTTCCCATTTTGATATTTTCTTTCATCTGTATATTTGTTGGTATTTCCTCAATAGGATCTTCCTCCATCACTACTAGGGTTTCAAAGCTATTTTTTACTCCCTGTATTAGAGAATTAGTGTTAGGACGCAGTTTGGAATTCCTCTAGAGAATGGTGATTTTGGTAAAACATTCACTTTTATCTGGAACCATAGTAGTTGGTTCTTTCTTGTGGTCAGTTTGTCTCAAAAGAGGTGACCATGTTCATGAAATAACCGAAATTGGAAGGGAACATGTTTGTAATAAATTGGTTGACTCTAGATTTCCCCTTGATACTTTGGATTTATGGACTCCAGAAAGGGCTGAGAAATATTCATGTATATGAAAAGATGAGCATATGACATGTTTGACCCTATTTTGGTTACCTTTTAAACTTTCACAAATAGACACAAAACATTTCAAATTCATTCCAATATCTTTGGGATCTAAAAGTCCACTCCGAGTGAGTATAGTTGTATCCAAATTGGTGCAGAGATAAGTTCCTATTTATCAGGGTTAAAGCACTCCTCCTAGTGTTGGTGATAGAGATATGCATTGTTGTAAGAGTATGGCCCTCCTTCAAATACTATTTATTTATCTTCCAAATTCAAACAAATGATAGTAAAGAAATCTTTAGGGTCCAAACAAAGATCAATTTATCACTTTAGTTGCCTTTTTTGTGAGATCCACCACTCCAACTCTCTCTCTGAGGACCATCATCTGATAAATTTTCAAATGATGGTGTGTTCCTTCAGGCACTTTTGGTGATCTTCCAAGGATGTTGGCGCAATTTCATAAGCAGGGTTCTGTGGTGCTTTTCAAATGCATTTACCTTGAAGACTAGCTTGCCATTTTGCCCCTAAAGTTGGAATTTGTAGAGAATTAACTCCATTCCTCTCAACTTTTCCCTTCATGTCTTAGATTCCCTTAGGGCAAGGACCATTGATGAAGTCTCTCTTTCCCCTTGGGGTGAGGAATAGTAATCTAGTCCAATGATTTACCTGGTTTACTATCCAATAGATGTGGAAAGGTAGTAATTGTTTTTTGTTCTTTGTTCCAACAAAAAAAGGAAGAAATTATTATATAAACAAAGTGACAATAAAAAAATATTATAGTTAAATCATTGTATTCATGTTTTGCTCAAACGAACATAGATCCATCCTAATTCTAGATCTACGAAAGAGCTAAGCATAATCAAATATTTGATAGTTTTTTGAAATTAAGATGGATCTATACTGGTGTTAATAAATAAAAATCTACAATATAATAAAATTGATTTTATTTTTATTTTTTTCATTACATTTTATGTTTAATCACTTTATCAAATTAAACCAACATTATTATATTATTATTTTTATATAACACCTAATGTTGCAATAATTAGACTATTTCCTCATTCTATCAATCTAATCCATTTGCCACGATCTTTTATACTATATGTCATAATATATATATTTTTTTATATATAATATATATTATATATCAGATAATCTGGAAACTGTTTTTCATGTCACAAGATTATGTTATAGATAAGATATAATCTATGTTAAGTATAGCGAATATAAATCCAATTAAGTCATGGTTACACACGCGCCCCGTGTTCCAATCTAGTTAGGGTCAACTCTTCTTAAAAGTGCAAAATTTGAAAAAAAAATTGCGCTCTCTCTCTCTCTCTCTCTCCATTTAAATCCATATTAAGTATGGCATATAACAATCCAAGAAGGTTCCAATTAGGTCCGGTGGGCAAACTCTCTTTAAAGTTCAAACTCTTTGAAACTTTGCGCCTTCTCCTCTTTCTAATAATTATATATATATTAGTATTTATAATTTATTAGTTAGGTTGCACCTCCCTTAAGGTGCAATTGAAAAATTGCACCCCTCTCTCTCTCTCTCTACATATGCAAACCTCTTTGAAAGTGCAAAATCTGAAAAAAAATAAATAAATAAATTGTGCCTCTCTCTCTCACTCTCCCTACATATGCAAACCTCTATGAAAGTGGAAAATTTGAAAAAAAAATTGCACCTCTCTCTCTCTCTCCGTGAATCATCGATCACTTGAAAGAAAGAGGGGTATATAATTTGAGTCAAATAGAGAAGGTTGGACACTCAATAATTTTCCATTGAGCAAGGTTATTTGGAAGGGAGTTAAACCTTGAACCCAAATAGGAGGAGGAATGGAAACATTTTACTATGGAACTTCAGATGTCAAATGTACGCCTTAGAAACAAACTAGACACCCTACGATGGGTTCATGCTCCCATAGGCAGTTACTCCCTAAAGTATGGTTATAACTATCTTATGTATAAGAAGGGATGGGAAAATAGAGAGTGTTGGAAAAACGTATATGGAAACTAAAATGTCTAGATAAAGCAAGAATTTTTTTCTAGTGTATACTAAGGAATAAGGTTCCAACATGGGACAATCTCCAAAAGAGATCTAAAATGAGACTAGGATGGTGTTCTTTGTACAGAAATGAAGAAGAACCAATCCAACATTTTTTCCTAAAGCGTCCTTTCAATAGAGGTGTGTGATTCGAGACTTTGAGGCTGACAAAGAAAACTCAGAGATGGGAGGGAGAAATAATTAGGGAGGTGTGGAAAAACTGGTGGATGGACACCAAGGAGGAAAACATGTGAAATTTGCCTCAATAATAGCATGGGGTATATGGTTGGCCCAGAACAAGAGAATTTTCAAGGATCATAAAATCTTATGAACACATTGTGATTGAATGTACAGATTTCTATGAAAGCATACCAGTGCCAATCTATAAATAAAATGTGAGGGGGAAAGGGAGGAACAGATTAGAGGAAATATTCCTTGTGCCTCCTTTGATGGGGCCTCTGATCAGAGGAACATCTGTGGGGCAGGAATTGTAATCCACTTAAATTCACATAAATTCTTAAGAGCCCCGATGGGGCTAGGAGCAGGAACAAACAATTATGCAGGACAATAAACCTTAAAACTACTTATTTGCTGGCTTATACACCTAGGATTAAGATGGGTTCAGATTTTCGGTGAGTCTCAGAATGTCATCATATGGTTTAATGGAGAGTACAAATGTCAAAACTATATGTTATCTCCTCTATTAGAAGAAGTCTTAAATCTTAAACAACATTTTAATTCTATTACTATGTGCCATATTTAGAGGGAACAAAACACGATAGCAAACCTCCTATCTAAGGAGGGTTTACAACATGTTATGAACAGCTAGTGCATAAGAGAAATAGAACATGACGTGATTTGCATGTCGGATCATCCTCCTTTTGTGCTGTGAAGTACATATTGTTTCTAGCCCTGGTTTTTCGGGCTTTTCTTCTTTGTTGCTTTTTGACCACATTTTTTTCGTTTTACTCGGAAAATGTCAATAGGGATAATGCAGACAATCATTCCTGTGTGCTTACTTTTTACTTCTTGTTTTTCAAACAATGGAGAACATTATAATTGAATTGTTGTTGCTTTTGTTTGGGCTGTTTTCCTCATATGACGAGGCCTAGGAATTCGAATCAGTGCTTATTTTTGCATACATCCACATGAGAAAGTGCTTATTTTTTCATACATTGGAATGGGAAAGTATTTTTGTTCCTTACCAGCGTAACTTAATACTCTATGTTTAAATGATAAACATACAATTTAAAGAATGCTTTAGTCCATATACTATGACTCTTTTTATTGCCTTAATAGAAAGTTTCTAATTTTTTCTTGAAAATACCAATAATATATTTATATAAAATTCTATTTTAGCCTTAAACTCAATTGAAAACATTTATATTTACTTTTCAATTTTTTTTTATCTTCATCATATTTTTTAAATCATTAAGCTAGAACAATAAACTAGAAATATGAATGCGGCTTTTGCAGATTGATATTGCCGCTTTTATGATGGAAACAACAGCCACGTATCTTCTTTCAAAACTTTGTCATGCGTTGTCTACAGAGGGTCAACTTTGCTTTGCAAAAGTCGTTGGAATCTAGCATTTTTTTAAAAATGTTTGAATAGTGTTTTTTTTAACCGTGGAAGTCCATTCAGACCAATTAAAAACGCTTCCACACTCAAAATCTTTAAACTTAATAGCTATAAGTAGAATTTAGAAAATTCCTTATCAAAATTGTGACAGAATTTCCATAAAATTTTCAGCAAATTTAAACCCTCGTTTGAGAACTAACATTCTTATGTTTGTTTTTCTAATATTTACAATATATTAGAGGTGTATGGCGAGAGTAACATTCCGAATAAAGTATAATCGGTCAGACATCCAATCTATTTAAGCGACTCAAATTTGGATCGCACGACTAGAAGAGAATATTTCCATTAATGATCGTCGTGTCAGATCTTTTAATTACTTCCCAACATGGTTTGTTAAATGAAATTTCGACTTTCTATTTTCTACATAATGTCTAATTCTATCGATCTAACTAGTGTTTACATTTACTTTTCACTGCAGACGTTGAATCATGTTCATCAACAGTAACACATGTAAGACATTTTTCAAATTCATTTGGTTCTTGATCAGCATCACGAATAAGTTTTGAACAATGTCATCAATCGTTATTGTTGTGCCCTACTCCCCCACTTGGACCTGATGGAAGTTTGTTGAAAGGCATCATAGTAATTAACTTCTGCGATGGTACTACTGATGGCTTCGTGAACCCTTCGGCATTGATGTATTTGTGACCTACTCCTCCACTTGGACCAGAAGGAAGTTTGTTAATATTCAATGTATTGGCTGCATCACGTGTCTTCATCTTCGCAGGGCCAAAGTTATTGGAGCATTTGTGACCTACTCCTCCACTTGGACCAGAAGAAAGTTTATTCATCAATATATATCTCACATCATAATCTCCATTAGGAACAATGTGATAATCACATGGGATTTTATCAGCTTGGGCTGCTACAACACTCCTCCTTTTCAGGACTCTACCTGCGTCTACAGGACGTTCATTCAATACTATTGCTGCGACCGAAACCAAAAAGAAGAAGAGAAACCAGTTGCCTGTCTTCATGGCCTGTCTTCTATAATAAAACTTCAAGTATTGATGATGTTAGTGTTGGTTTCTCTCACCACATCAATCAATCAAAACGTAATGTAATGAAAAGAGTAGTATATTGATCTTCTATTCAAGACAAAACAAGAAACCTCTAGATCCCACCAAGAATACAACTGCTCTTAGACGTGGCTATTATTGATCAGAACTAATCCTAACCGTTATCATCTGAAGTTGAGAGATATCTGGAGGAAGATATATTACAATGGGAAGGACAATGTAGTTATATAGAGAATGGCAAGGCCAAAAGCACAGGGAAAAGAGAGGTATAAAATGGTGAATTGACATATTCAGGTTGAATAGCTGAGCAGACAAAGAGATGTTGAGAAATCAAAGCGCGTAAAAGCCTAGAAACATTCATCCCAAGTTTCGTTAGGCCTGACCGATTCCTTAAATCCATCACCTACTCACTCTAGAGTCTAAACCCTTCAATTCAGAACATAATCAACTATTTGTGTTCTTTCGAAAATTCATTTGATTGTTTGAGGTTGGGGAGGATTACCGTTACTTGTCAACTTCGAGTAATCTCGTGCGAATGACATCTTGTGCTTTGAATTGTTCCAAAGTGTCATTCGTCATTGGATTGTAGGTTCGGATCATCACAAGGACCCGAAGTAAATTTATAGGATGACCCGAAGCTGTAACAAACTTGACATTCAAACACGACGACACGAATCTACAATACGATAAACATGACACTCAAACAAAATGACAGTACTTTCAAATATTGACTTTCAAACGGAGCAACAATATCTGAGCAACGTAATTGGCTCACCAACTTTGAATCGCAGTACTTTGACACTGGCAATGGTAGCAATGACTTGAGTTGCACGAAACGTCCATATGACCATGAGTGGAAGCGTGGAGCGTATTCTTCAGTTTGGTTGGACATTTTCTTCTGGATATGATAACGTGATGGATTTTCTCTTTTCTGCAATATTTAAATTGGCATGATCAATTTAAAAGTAATTAGAACAAAAATATATTAGTAAATATGTTTCATATAATTATGATTATTTGTATTATAATAA
>APFE030134621.1:461936-481269 GCA_000404065.3 Pinus taeda
GTATAAGGAGATTGAGTCTGGCTGATTGATTGATTGAGTAAGAAGGGTGATATCTACAGCTATTTGTTTAGAACTCTGTAATATGACAGTAGATCTTCATAATGTCATTGGTTGTTACATTTTTTCGTTCAAAGATTTTATGATTAAGTATATTCAGAGGTATACACAAGTTGGGTTATAGAAAGTAGCGTATACATGTAGGTTGGCTTCATTGAAGTAGCATATACATTCTGAAATATGATTTTTGTGGTTGTAGTTGGTTCTAGTTGTTGATGTAGTGTTTTGGATTCAGATATGTGTACTGGTCACAATGATATATTTGCTCTAGTTGATTGGTTTAATTTTGATTAAGTGTCAGTTGATTGAGTTTTCAGTAAATTGATTGATTCAGTTGTGGTTGATTCACAAATTGAGTGAATTGTTGATTCAGTTGTATAAAAAATTGATGATTATGTGATTCAATTGTGTCAAAGGTTTTAGTGATTGTTTGATTAAGTTGTGTTAGAAGTTTCAATGATTGGTTGATTCCAAAAGTGATGATTGGGTTTTAGTTATATCAGAGATTGATGATTGGGTTTTAGTGATTGCTTGATGCAATAGTATTTGATGGATGTATTGTAGGGGTGATTGAATTTGACCTTCAATGTTACTGATGGGTCCAGTATGAAAATGTGATGAAATGTGGCCTACATATTGTGTTGTTGTGTCCCAGGAGTATCCAGTCTGAAAATTTATGAGACGTGGTCCTTGGAGAAAGAGCGAAGGTGGTAGCCTTCTGTAGGTTGGTGCCTACGTACTGGTAAACATATCAGTGAGTATAAGATCCAGGGGGTTGGAGCTCCCTTCAAGTAGAATATGGAGAATGAGAGAAGGTTGTAGCCTTCTACAGGTAGATGCCTGCATGCTGGTATGTGTATGCACCAGTACAAGATTGTAAAGAACTTACTATTTATATTAAATGGAAGACAGAGAGAACAACAACAGGTGATTTTGTCCCGCATTGGGTTTCCACCTTAAATCTTCGTGTTCATGTGCGTTTCTTATGTGTGATTGTTTATTTATTACAAAACATGGTTAACTTTTATCTAATGCTTAATAAAGTAAATATGCACTAGCTGAAGACAAACATATGATGGATTAACTGAATTGTAAGTTCACTAGATATACGCTCATTCTCTTAAGAATAGTCACGTGCATGACTAGGTTCGATTCAGTAAATTCACGTATAGAAATATGAATATGAAATCTAAAAATTTATTGAATTGTAAATACTGATTCAACCCCCACTCCCAATATTTTTCCTAACAATTACAAGCCAATATCAAAGGAAAGGATGAAACAAGTGGACCTTCACATCCTCCTAGAAGACTTCAGGATATTAATGATATACCCATCAACACTAAGATTATTAGGGATCTTTGTATAAATAAACCAATAAGGAAGGAAAAAAATAACCAAACCACTAAGGTAGTCAACCAAGTTTCAAAAATGACATCAGGATTGCCACCAAAATATGTATATCTACGGAATCCAATAGTAACTATAGGAATTAATGTAACTTTCTTGCCTAACACTCTAGTGGATTTATGGGCAACAATTAATGCAATTATCATTTATACTATGACCCTACTGCAACTAAATTAGGTAGGACCCACACCTATTGTGCTGTAACTGACATAAAAATCTATTGTTAAACATATTGGAGCCCTTAAAGATGTGATAGTAGTTGTGGTTTCCTAGGAATACCCAGTAGATTTTGTAGTAATTTCTCCAAAAAAAACTAAAGAAAGACACCCAATAGTTTTAGGAAGACCATGGCTAGCTACTATTGATGCCTTTATTTCCTGTAGGAGTTGAGAAATGACAATTTCGAATGGAGTTCAGCTTCAAAAGTTGGTTATTTTTCTACCTGCTCAATTTGAAAATGAAATTACTTCTTGGATACAAATACCCTATGGAGAAGAAGAATGTATGCTACCTTTATTAACTTTAGAATAGTCAAGAGGACTTCAAGAGAAAACAAAAGAACATGTCCTTCAACAATTCTTATCAAAAGAGTGATGTGTTGAGTACCTTGATTCTTTTAGTGGCTATTAATGGGCCTCTAAATTAGACATAGATTAAGGCCTATCTGACCATCCTTCAGCACATCATACCTCTCTTTTTTCATAAGATAATGTAATTTTTACTTTAATACGTCATTAGGAAGGTTTATGGATAATTGCATATTTTTGCCTGATATTATTTATTTTTGTGGAATCTTGGGTAGATTATGAAGATTTGGAGGAAGAGATAATTTATGGATTTTCTCCCTATTATAAGAGGATCAATATTAAATAATAAATGAAGAATATATTCTAAAATAATTGTAGAGATTCTGGAGCTCCAATGATTGAGAAAATCTAGGAATGTATTCCCTCTCATTTAATGCAAATTCCTAGTATTGGGAACCATATCCACTAATTAAGGGATTTTGGTGGAGAAAGCTTCATGGCGATGCTTCCTAATCATATTTGATAAGTACCAAGTCTAATTTGCCTCTAGGGGTGGATTTTTATTAGTCTTCTTGTGGAGAAAACTCGTATTTTTGTAGCTCCACTTTCATTTCTTACAGTGATGTAATTGTACTGATGGAAATAATGAAGATTGGTGCTCTATTCAGCTTCTAAATATTGGTCCCCTTCATAGGACTTTGAGTTTCATTGGGCTTGGTCATCTCAGAAGCCTCAAAGCCCTTTTGTATTATTTACTTTTCTTACTTTCACTTCTTATTTAAATGCATCTCTTGTTCTTGTTTTTTCTATTTCTGCATTTAGTATTAACGATTTCTTGTTGTAGGATTGGGTTAAATGATTCAAGCAAGTTATTTTGCAGGATCACAAGAGTCATGTCATCATTGGAACAACTTTGGAAGTTCATAGTAATCATTGATCTACTTGGATTACTTTTCTTATTTCCAAATCTAGATTTCTGGAAGTCCTTGTGGAAAATAACAATAAATTTATGTTATTTTTTAACATGCTAATGAGATTCAATCGCGTTGATTCCACTTGAACTAGCTCAAGTAAATATTCTATTTAATAAAAAAATTACCTTGTTGCGTTTTCACTTGATTATGTTATGCATTTGACAAATTTACTAGCTCACTAGTTCTCGAATTTCTAGATTTTAGACTAGTAATTTTATGCTATTTTTTAGCATGGGTTAACATAGGTATTTTTGAGTGATTCCACTTGGAATGGAGACATAATACATCCTATTCAATAATGAAAAAATGTCCCATCGAATTTGGATTTAATTTTCTTGGTCTTTCGATGAATTATAACTTCCTGTAGTAAATTTGCAACATCTTGTAGTTTCCTGTAGTACTCTTCCAACATGTATATACTTGCCCATATTTGCTCAAAAAGATTAGTTTTGGTCCCTTAGGTTTGAATGATGACCCCTAGGCTCTAAATAAATGGTTGAGTAAGAATAAAAACCAATTAGCACATGCCTTTTTAAAATGTATATTAGGCCTATTTATTTGAACTCATGCTCTTACGATTTCAATTACAATTTGTTGTTCTTTCTTAGCATTAATTTCTGTTCTAAAGTACAATTTCCATTTATGAAATTAGTTTAGAATTTTATTTCCTTACATTCACTCCAATATATCATGACATCAAAGGAAGGACACATTGTATAATGCACATATAGTTCTGATGCCTCTTAAGTTTGTACGAACCCCCAATTGATAATTAGAGTTGGTAGCCTTGGGAGTTGCAACATTCTTATTGCAATACTGAGGCTCATCACTTTTTGGTTCCATTTCCGGGGAGGTGTCAAAGTATGCATTGTATTCTTCCCTAGTTGATTCATTTCTTTCACTTTCTACATAAACAAAAAATTTTCATTAAGCATATTTCATTTCAAAAATGGGAAATTGCATTGCGTTAGTATTCTTATAAAAAAAATTACCTTTCTCCAACACCAACCCCCCCCCCTCCCCCTCGCCCAATTTCTATCACTTTGTGCAATAATTATGACAACACATCACCATCCACTTTTGCAGGTAGAAGAAGAACATATGGCAGATAATGTAAAAGAAATGGATGGAGATGATGACAATGAGGAAGATCCTCTTGGATTTCACATTCGAGATACTGATGGTAGTGTGCACATGAAGAATATCCCTTCATCCTTTTTCCAAAATTTCATGGTCTGAGCTCAGAGGATCTGGAAACCTTTCTCTTTGAATTTGAAATCCTTTATAGGCCTTATGGTTACTTACTAAGCACTCAAAGATTGAGATTGTTTCTAACAACAATGAAGGATAGAGTTGTTAAATGGTTCATGAGTTTAGGTACTATTTCAATAAGGTCATGGAGTGAGATGCAAAAAATATTTTCTAGAAAAATGTAAAGATCAGGATCTTAAAGAAGAAATATTTAGAATGAATAAAAAAGAAGATGAGAGTCTAAAGGATCTAATAGAGACATTCATGTATAATGTTAAGATTGAAAAAATACATCATTTAGGATCTCACACAATAAAAACCCAGTTACTTAGAACCATTAGGGATGAGTGGATTGATCTCCTTGATGTCATGAGTAGAGGTGATGTATACCAATTATCATTTGAATAAATTTGTGAAACATGAAAACACATATCAAGAGGAAGGGTAAGAGTAATCTAATCAACATTAAGATCAATAAGTCAAGCTAAACTTGGAAATTTGATTGATAACTTTAAAATGGAAATCCTTAGCAATCTAAATGAAGAAGTATAAATGTGTTGACAGTGATGGACCTGCCAACATGTCAAGGGGATATCCTCGGTAACAAATCCTAATTAGACATCAGACCGTTTGGTATAGGAGTCCCACCAATTGGCTGTAAGGTAATGCCTTGACCATGGTGTCGCATTGAGGCAAGTAGAATAACTCTGTCAGTAGCAAGGGTGTGACTAATGCAGTGAGTCAAGGAAGGTGTATGAGAGGTTCCAACACTTCGAAGGGGGAAAGAGCTTAATGTGAGTTTCATGTTGAAAGGGATCAGTCCCAAGTCTGCCAGGAACACACAACAAAAAGGACATGCATAGCTTCTAGTGGAATAGTCCACTCGGATGTGATAGTCACATCATACAAGGTAAGATAACATGTACAACACTCAAGGATCATTCCCAGACAAGTGTGACGGTTTTTGAAGCAAGGTTCAAGTGAAATATCTGTCTGATGTCCAGCAGAGTAGTCGACATGGATGGTAACAACATTAACAACATATGCCACATTAAGAACAATATTCATATAATTGCATGTGAATCAGTTTATACACAAGTACGTATGTTAAACAACACATATCATTAAAGAAACCGAAGTAGTCCAACTATAATAACAACATATGCATGAAAATGTTTTGGCTCTTATTATATAAAGAAGTGTAAGTCACAATCATACGATACATCCATGTAAACCTGCTAGCCCCAATATTGAAACGTTACAGGCACATTTGCTTGCCCTTCCAAAGAGATGTACTAGCTTCATGCAGTGGAGAAGCCAAGGCGTGTTACAATATTGTCCAAGCCTTCTTCAAAATAGTCTTAGTAGAAGCTTGGTTGAGCAAAAGCCTATACAATGAGTTATGAGGGACTATTTAGAGCAAAGGTTGGGATGACCCTTGATGTTCCCCCTTGTGATGGTTCAACTACCCTCATGACTCTTCACCTACTTTATGACTGTTGCATCCAACTGTTGACACTTGAATTACACTTGACATGACTTAGCATTACAATGCACATGTACTCATGTGAGACAACATGGCTTGAGCAAGCCTTGCAAGACATCAGTGACACTGGGTTCGCTATGGTGAGACCAACTCTTTGACATGCTTGTGATGGTGAAGCTGGTGAGCTTATGCCAAGCTTGCTCGTCCGTGATGTTGTGAATGCACCTCATGGTGACATCTTGATGATGCAAACTCTTGCTTTTGTTGCAACCGGTGCATTGGTTCGGCCCCTTTATCCAACTCATCTACTAACATGTGCATGGTCTTCTTGGGTGTGGCTGAGCTGGTAAAACATTGATGCATAGTGTGCATGCTGATCTTCAAGTGTGTGTTGGTGCACATCAACTTGCCAAAGTACCCATTCAGCTCTAGTTGGACTTGCTTCTCATTTTCACCTTGGTGAGTGTGTTGAATGAGTTGGATTGCATGTGTGCACATAATGACATGCATGTTGCTAAATCCCTTGCATGTGATCAAGCAAACTTTTCACTATGTATACTCCATGTTAGCTATTGGGGTGGATCCCTAACTTGTTTGGGCACAGTTTCATCTATGAACGCATGTGCGCCCACTGCTGTTTCTGATCCTACTGCAACTCATTTGTCTGTTTGCACAGCTTCATGTTCTTCCTGAGTTGCTACTTGAGCACATGCAACTCCTTCTTTGTTACCTCTTCTGCCTTCGCGCAATCTTCATGTCACGCCATGACTCCATAGCCAGAGTCTCCAAATTTGCTTTTGTCATCAATGGACCTGCTTGAGCTTGCAACCTTGTTCTGCCTCTATGCTGTCAACAACCCTCCTCTTTCATTTGTTGCATTTGGTATGTTGTCTTTAGCTATTGTTCGTGATGTTTCTTGCTGTGATAGTATCGCTTGATTTCCTTGTCTATGAACATCTTGATGTCTTCGTGAGTAGGCAAGCTCATAGACACTTGACTGACTGCATCCCCAAGCATGTTCTGAACATTGTCCTCTTCTTTGCTCTCCTGGAAACCATTGTACCTATACTGTTGAGAGGCATATGAACACCTACGATACTTATAGACATGGCAACACTCATAGCAAGCAATCTATTAGTCGATAACCAAATTGAACATGAGAACTAACCTGTAACATACCTAGGTGAATGATCATGAAGGTTGTGCAATGTCGACCGGGAGGTCGGGAGACCAACTGGCAAGACTTCTCAAGGCACAGTCTGGGATGTTGGGAGACTAGATGACTAGTAGAACTACACAATGCATAGTCCATTCTGGCTGCTCACTGTTGGGATTTTGCAATGTGCAATTCTAGCTCGGAAGGACTGCTGGCCTAGGGAGAGATCTGTGCAATTTCTTGGGCCAAGCAACCACTATCCTCCAGAAATGTGCAAAACAGTCATAGAGGATAGTTCCGGGCAGGGATGCACAAATTTGGAGAGGAAGGTGAGCCTTCCTTTCCCAGATTGTGCAATGTAGGCTTGGTGAAGGCAAATCCCAGGCCAAGGTTGGCCTGACTCACCGACGAGCAACCGAAAGCAAGTAAGTCAGTGAATGCATGGTGACATTAAGTGATACCATAAGTGATTGACAGTGCATGCAAAACATGAACGAAAGATTCAACAAATAGATCAATATGCATGTGGGTGAGGCAATTCGCCGGTTGGGTGAACATCCATGCAAAATAGTTTCATGCATGCGGCAGCAGTGAGAAAGCAATGAAAATCGAAACAGAGCTAGGAAAAGCTAGTATATATGTAAACTACATCAAGCGTTCAAAGAAATCAAGCAAACAATACTCCTACAAGCAAAAACACAAAAAGCAACAGAAATGCAGCACAATGCATGGGAAGCTTGAGATGTCAAATGTATGCCTTAGAAACAAACCAGGTACCCTACGATGGGTTCATGCTCCTATAGGCAGTTACTCCCTAAAGTATGGTTATAACTATCTTATGTCTAAGAAGGGATGGGCAAATCGAGAGTGTTGGCAAAACGTATATGGAAACTAAAATTTTAAGCTAAAGCAAGAATTTTTTTCTAGTGTATACTAAGGAATAAGGTTCCAACATGCAACAATCTCCAAAAGAGAACTAAAATGGGACTAGGATGTTGTTCTTTGTGCAGAAACGAAGAAGAATCAATCCAACATTTTTTCCTAAAGTGTCCTTTCAACAGAGGTGTGTGATTCGAGACTTTGAGGTTGACAAAGAAAACTCAGAGATGGGATGGAGAAATAATTAGGGAGGTGTGGAAAAACTGGTGGATGGACACCAAGGAGGAAAACGTGTGAAATTTACCTCTAATAATAGCATGGGGTACATGGTTGGCCCGGAACAAGAGAATTTTGAAGGATCATAACCCATCTTATGAACACATTGCGATTCAATGTGCAGCTATCTATGAAAGCATACCAATACCAATCTGTAAATAAAATGTGAGGGGGAAAGGGAGGAACATATTAGAGGCAATATTCCTTGGGCCTCCTTTGATGGGGCCTCTGATAATAGGAACATTTGTGGGGCAGGAATTGTAATCCACTTAAATTCACATAAATTCTTAAGAGCCTCAATGGGGCTAGGAGCAGGAACAAACAATTATCTAGGATGACAAACCTTAAAACTACTTCTTTGTTGGATTATACACCTGGGATTAAGATCAGTTCAGATTTTCGGTGAGTCTTAGAATGTCATCAAATGGTTTAATGCAGACAATCATTCCTGTGTGCTTACTTTTTACTTCTTGTTTTTCAAACAGTGGAGAACATTATAATTGAGTTGTTGTTGATTTTGTTTGGGTTGTTTTCCTCATATGACGAGGCCCAGGAATTCGAATCAGTGCTTATTTTTGCATACATTCGGATGAGAAAGTGCTTATTTTTTCATACATTGGAATGGGAAAGTATTTTTTTCCTTCCCAGCTTAACTTAATACTCTATGCTTAAATGATAAACATACAATTTACAGAATGCTTTAGTCCATATACTATGCAACTTTTTATTGCCTTAATAGAAAGTTTCTAATTTTTTCTTGAGAAAAAATAAAATAATTATTTATTTATATAAATTTCTATTTTAACCTTAAACTCAATTGAAAACATTTATATTTACTTTTCAATTTTTTTAATCTTCATAATATTTTTTAAATCATTAAGCTAGAACGGTAAACTAAAAATATGAATGCGGCTTTTGCAGATTGATATTGCCGCTTTTATGATGGAAACAACAACCACGTATCTTCTTTCAAAACTTTGTCATGCGTTCTCTACATAGGGTCAAATTTGCTTTACAAAAGTAGTTGGAATCTAGCATTTTTTTTTAAATGTTTGAATAGTGTTTTTTTTAACCGTGGAAGTCCATTTAGACCAATTAAAAACGCTTCCACACTCAAAATCTTTAAACTTAATAGCTATAACTAGAATTTAGAAAATTCCTTATCAAAATCGTGACAGAATTTCCATAAATTTTTCAGCAAATTTAAACCCTCGTTTGAGACTGAACATTCTTATGTTTGCTTTTCTAATCTCTAAAATATATTAGAGGTGTATGGCGAGAGTAAAATTCTGAATAAAGTATAATCGGGAAGACATCCAATCTATTTAAGCGACTCAAATTTGGATCGCATGACTAGAAGAGATTGTTTCCATTAATGATCGTCGTGTCAAATCTTTTAATTACTTCCACAACGGTTTGTTAAATGAAATTTCAACTTTCTATTTTCTACATAATGTCTAATTCTATCGATGTAACTAGTGTTTACATTTACTTTTAGCTGCAGATGTTGAATCATGTTCATCAACATTAACACATGTAAGACATTTTTCAAATTCATTTTGTTCATGATCAACGTTTGAGTTTTGTGGTCACGAATAAGTTTTGAACAATGTCATCAATTGTTATTGCTGTGCCCTACTCCCCCACTCGGACCTGATGGAAGTTTGTTGAAAGGCATCATAGTAATTAACTTTTGTGATGGTACTACTGATGGCTTCATGAACCCTTCGGCATTGATGTATTTGTGACCTACTCCTCCACTTGGACCAGAAGGAAGTTTGTTGATCTTCAATGTATTGGCCGCATCACTTGTATTCATCTTCACAGGGCCAAATTTATTGGCGTATTTGTGACCTACGCCTCCACTTGGACCAGAAGAAAGTTTATTCATCAATATATCTCTCACATCATAATCTCCATTAGGAACAATGTGATAATCACGTGGGATTTTATCATCTTGGGCTGCTACAACACTCCTTTTCAGGACTCTACCTGCGTCTACAGGACGTTCATTCAATACTATTGCTGCGACCGAAACCAAAAAGAAGAAGAGAAACCAACTGCCTGTCTTCATGGCCTGTCTTCTATAATAAAACTTCAAGTATTGATGATGTTAGTGTTGGTTTCTCTCACCACATCAATCAATCAAAACGTAATGTAATGAAAAGAGTAGTATATTGATCTTCTGTTCAAGACAAAACAAGAGACCTCTAGATCCCACCAAGAATACAACTGCTCTTAGAAGTGGCTATTATTGATCAGAACTAATCCTAACCGTTATCAGCTGAAGTTGAGAGAAATCAGGAGGAAGATATATTACAACGGGAAGGACAATGTAGTTATATAGAGAATGGCAATGCCAAGGAGAGGGAAAAGAGAGGTATAAAATGGTGAATTAACATATTCAGGTTGAATAACTGACCAAGCAAAGAGCTGTTGAGAAATCAAAGCACGTAAAAGCCTAGAAACGTAGCTAGGCCTGACTGATTCCTTAAATCCATCACCTACTCACTCTAGAGTCTAAACCCTTCAATTCATCACATAATCGATGATTTTTGTTCTTTCGAAAATTCATTTGATTGTTTGAGGTTGAGGAGGATTACTGTTACTTGTCAACTTTGAGTAATCTCGTGGGAATGACATCTTGTGCTTTGAATTGTTGCAAAGTGTCATTCTTCAATGGATTGTAGGTTCGGGTCATCACAGGGACCCTAAGTAAATTTATAGGATGACTCGAAGCTGCAACAAACTTGGCATTCAAACACGATGACATGAATCTACAATACGATAAACATTACACTCAAACAGAATGATAGTACTTTCAAATATTGACTTTCAAACAGAGAAACAATATCTGAGCAACGTAATTGACTCACTAACTTTGAATCGCATTATCAATACTTTGACACTGGCAATGGTTGCAATGACTTGAGTTGCACGAAACATCCATATGACCATGAGTGGAAGCGTGGAGCATATTCTTCAGTTGGGTTGGACATTTTCTTCTGGATATGATAACGTGATATGGATTTTCTCTTTTCTGCAATATTTAAATTGACATTATCAATTTAAAGGTAATTAGAACAAAAATATATTAGTAAATATGTTTCATATAATTATGATTATTTGTATTATAATAATAATAATTATTTTATTTTTAATATTAATAGTATTAATAATAATTAATTATTATATTATTATTATTATTATTATTATTATAAATCATGAGACGTTGGAATATGGTTGATTTTCATATTGAGATAATTTTTGTCACAATGTGATATAAATTGGTTTTCATATTGAGAGATTTTTTGTCACAATGTGATGCTGGATCATGGCTCACCATGATTATTAATCTAATGGATTTATATTAAACCCAAATATTAATATTAATTTTAATATTATCCAATTGTAAGCTCACAACCAAGTTAGACACCACATTGGTATATGAGACCCCCTTGTTTGTGGGACTGTGGACCCACCTCCGTGTAGTGACTTGATTGCTAAGTCTATTAAGACATGCATACTCTACCCCCCTCTTATTTTGAACCTGTGACCTCTTACGAGGAAACACACGCTTTTAACCGTTAGGCTCACTCAAGCTGTATTATAAACACTATGAATAATATTATACCCTAGGAATATGAACCTTAAGATTAATAAACCCAAGGGATTAATGATAAAAACCCAAGGAATTATAAACCAAAGAGAATGAAATTAAACCCAAGGGATAAATGATAAAAACCCAAGGAATTATAAACCAAAGAATAAAATTTAACCCAAGGGATAAATATTATGAACCTAAGGTATAAAAACCTTAAGATAAATATTATAAAACCTAAAATAAACATCGTTAACCATGGTTTACCGTCTTTGAATGCAATGTTGGACCATGGATCATTGAATGCAATGCTGGACCATGGTTGACCATGATTGATTTTCAAACTGAGATAATATTTGGCACAATATAACCTTGGACCATCATTGACTTTTACAAGACTTTTATATATAAATAAAGTATCACATTGTGTGCTTATCGATTTTTTAGTAAACGTTGTAGACAAGGTAAGTAGTTCGAACATTTGCTATAACTTCTTAGTTTAATTTTCAAGAAAAAGTTTGAGGAGTGGTTGTTTATTTTCAACTTTATTACAATTGGAGAGGCTCATAAACATCACAAATTACATATCACACTATAATTGTGAGTATAATTCATCTCAACATGTACTAAAGGGGAGTGATTAGATAATTGAATATGTGCCTTGGGGGAGCATGATCAGTGTTAATATTCAGCAGTTCAGATATGGAAGTCCTCATTTAACATTGGTCAGCGCTTTCCCCTTGATGTTAAAGGAGGAGAGTAGCTTGGTGTTTGGAGAGTAGCTTGATGCTTAGAACATCTTGGTGCATGTCCTAAAGTTATTTATAGGTTTTGGTGACCAAACACCAAAGTGGTTGCCGTCAAGTCCAAAAGGAAGGGGGGGGGATTTTTGGCATTATCATGCATGTGTTGTGCTTTATGGAAACTCACTTGTAGAAAAACAAATATATGGTAACTCGATGAATCTATAGGACAAATTAGAGGTAGCAAAATGATGGAACATAGAAATATCAGATGTAACATTGATGTTTGATACAAGAAGATTGTGTTAGAGTTGTCCTTGATAGAAAATCTATTTGGTGAATGGACTACTTGACAAAGATATAAATAGGATGTGACAGAATGCATGGAAGTTGTGTTTACAGATGTGACAACTCACATTGTAACAGGTATATTCAAAGGTAATAGAGTAATGGCATAGAAGAACAGGATGATGGGGCAAAGGATATCAGATTAGAATCAAGCAATTGAATAAAAAGAATGTTTTAAGTGTTATTAAGTTGTATACGATGTTTCATCTAGTCCAAGTAGTGTATACAAGCGAGTACACAAAACAAAAGGAGCGTATACATATGCATGCAATTTGACAAGAGGAAAAGTGCGTATGGGATGGAAAATTAAGGTTAAAAAATACCAAGGTCCATACCATGTTATTAGCCCACAATATTAAGAAAAATAATGGTTACTTGATCCCATATAAGAATACCATAGGTTCTAAGTGTTGTTTTGGTCTAAGGTATTAAAAAAGGCTATAATTATATAAGGTGGAGTAGATGAAAGGGCTAAGAGTGCAAGTAATGAAAATCTTATGAAGAGTTAGATCAAAATAAAATATGAATGTTATGGGTTATCGATGCTTTTCTTTATCTAAACTAAGTATGCACCTGAGTGTTTGATGATGGATGAGATCTAATGAAAGGTACAAATCTTAAGACTTGAAATGAATTATCATTATGTGATCTGGCAATGGATAGGATAGATCTAAAAAATGTTTTGTCCTTTAAATGGTATGATATGGGTATATGTGAAGTCTAGAATAGTTGTGAAGTTATAAGTTATTATTTGTAGATCTATACATTGGTTCGCCTTGGTGTAGGCATGTATACATGGTGTTTAGGCAGTTCCAAGTAGCATATGCAGAAGAAAATATTTTTGCCTAGAGATGACTGATCTATCTTATCAATGATGTTGTTTTACTATTTTTTGTCAATGATTTCTTCATTTTATTTGAAGCTAAGACTAATTGTATAAGGAGATTGAGTCTGGTTGATTGATTGATTGAGTAAGAAGGGTGATATCTACTGCTATTTGTTTAGAACTCTGTAATATGACAATAGATCTTCATAATGTCATTGGTTGGTACATTTTTTGGTTCAAAGATTTTATGATTCAGTATCTTTAGAGGTACACACAAGTTGGGCTATAGAAGGTAGCGTATACATGCAGGTTAGCTTCATTGAAGTAGCATATACATTTTGAAATATGATTTTTGTGGTTGCAGTTGGTTCTAGTTGTTGATGTAGTGTTTTGGGTTCAAATATTTGTACTAGTCATAATGATCTATCCGCTCTAGTTGACTGGTTGAATTTTGATTAAGTGTTAGTTGATTGAGTTTTCAGTAAATTGATTGATTCAGTAGTGGTTGATTCAGAAATTGAGTGAATTGTTAATTCAATTGTATAAAAAATTGATGATTATGTGATTTAGTTGTGTCAAAGGTTTTAGTGATTGTTTGCTTAAGTTGTATCAGAAGTTTCAATGATTGGTTGATTCCAAAAGTGATGATTGGGTTTTAGTTATATCAGAGATTGATGATTGGGTTTCAGTGATTTCTTGATGCAATAGTATTTGATGGATGTATTGTAGGGGTGATTGAATTTGAGCTTCAATGTTACTGTTGGGTCCAGTGTGAAAATGTGATGAAACGTGGCCTACATATTGTGTTGTTGTGTACTAGGAGTATCCAGTCTTAAAATTTATTAAACGTGTTCCCTGGAGAAAGAGTGAAGGTGGTGGCATTCTATAGGTCAGTGCCTATGTACTGGTAAACATATCAGCAAGTACAAGATCCAGGGATTGGAGCTCCCTTCAAGTAGAATATGGAGATTGAGAGAAGGTTGTAGCCTTCTGCAAGTAGATGCCTGTGTACTGGTATGAGTATGCACCAGTACAAGATTGTAAAGAACTTACTATTTATATTAAAAGGAAGACAGAGAGAACAACAATAGGTGATTTTCTCCCAGATTGGATTTCCACCTTAAATATTCGTGTTCATGTGTGTTTCTTATGTGTGATTGTTTTTTATTACAACACATGGTTAACTTTTATCCAATTCTTAATAAAGTACTAATGCACTAGGTGAAGACAAACGTATGATGGATTAACTGAATTGTAAGTTCACTGGATATACGCTCATTCTCTTAAGAACAGTCACATGCATGACTAGGTTCAATTCAGTAAAGTCGCGTACAGAAATCTGAATATGAAATGTAAAAAATTATTGACTTGTAAATAATGGTTCACCCCCCCACTCCCAATATTTCTCCCAACAATTACAAGACAACTTCAAAGGAATGGATGAAACAAGTGGACCTTCCCATCCTCCTAGAAGACTTCAGGATATTAAATACATACCCATCTATACTAAGATTATTAGGGATCTTTGTATAAATAAACCAATAAGGAAGGAAAAAAATAACCAAACCACTAAGGTAGTCAACCAAGTTTCAAAAATGACATCAGGATTTCCACCAAAATATGTATATCTAGGGAATCCAGTAGTAATTATAGGAATTAATGTAACTTTCCTACCTAACACTCTAGTGTATTTATGGGTAGTAATTAATGCAATGATCATTTATACTATGAACCTAGTGCAACTAAATCAGGTAAGACCCACACCTATTGTGCTATAACTGACATACAAATCTATTGTTGAACCTATTGGAGTCCTTAAAGATATGATAGTAGTTGTGGTTTCCTAGGAGTACCCGATAGATTTTGTAGTAATTTCTCCTAAAAAAACTAAACCAGGACACCCAATAGTTTTAGGAAGACCATGGCTAGCTACTATTGATGCCTTTATTTCCTGTAGGAGTGGAGAAATGACAATTTCGAATGGAGTTCAACTTCAAAAGTTGGTTATTTTTCCACCTACTCAATTTGAAAATGAAATTACTACTTGGAAACAAATACCCTATAGAGAAGAAGAATGCATGCTACCTTTATTAACTTTAGAATAGTCAAGAGGATTTCAAGAGAAAACAAAAGAACATGTCCTTCAATAATTCTTATCAAAAGAACGATGTCTTGAGTATCTTGATTCTTTTAGTAGCTATTAATGGGCCTCTAAATTAGACATAGATTAAGGCCTATCTGACCATCCTTCAGCACATCAAACCTCTCTTTTTTCATAAGATAATGTATTTTTTACTTTAATATGTTCATTAGGAAGGTTTATGGATAATTGCATATTTGTGCCTAATATTGTTTATTTTTGTGGAATCTTGGGTAGATTATGAAGATTTTGAGGAAGAGATAATTTAGGGACTTTCTCCCTACCATAGGAGGATCAATATTAAATAATAAATCAAGAATATATTCTGAAATAATTGTAGAGATTCTGGAGCTCCATTGATTGAGAAAATCTAGGAATGTGTTCCCTCTCATTTAATGCAGATTCCTAGTATTGGGAACTAGATCCACTAATTAAGGGATTTTTGTGGAGAAATCTTTCACCTTTCATGGGAAATGCTTCCTAATCATATTTGATAACTAACAAGTCGGATTCGCCTCTAGGGGTGGATTTTTATTAGTCTTCTTGTGGAGAAAACTCGTATTTTTGCAGCCCCACTTTCATTTCTTACAATGATGTAATTGTATAGATGGAAATAATGAAGATTGGTGCACTATTTAGCTTCTGGATATTGGTCTCCTTCATAGGAATCTGAGTTTCCTTGGGCTTGGCCATCCCAGAAGCCTCAAAGTCCTTTTGTATCATTTACTTTTCTTCCTTTCACTTCTTATTTACATGCATCTCTTGTTCTTGTTTTTTCTATTTCTGCATTTAGTATTAATGATTTCTTGTTGTAGGATTGGGTTAAATGATTCAAGTAAGCTATTTTGCAGGATCACAAGAGTCATGTCATCATCGAAACAACTTTGGAAGTTCATAGTAATCATTGATCTACTTGGATTACTTTTTTCATTTCCAAATCTAGATTTCTGGAAGTCCCTTGTGGTAAATAATATTAAATTTCTGCTATTTTTTTAACATGCTAACGAGATTTAGTCGAGTTGATTCTAGTTGCACTAGATCAAAAAAAATTCTATTTAATAAAAAAAATTACCTCATTGCATTTTCACTTGATTAGGTTATGCATTTGACAAATTTACTAGCTCACTAGTTCTCGAATTTCTAGATTTTAGACTAGTAATTTTCTGCTATTTTTTAGTATGGGTTAACAAAGGTATTTTTGAGTGATTCCACTTGGAATGGTGACCTAATACATCCTATTAAATAATAAAAAATTGTCCCATCGAATTTGTATTTTATTTTCTTAGTCATTCGATGAATTATAACTTCCTACAGTAAATCTGTAACATCTTGTAGTTTCCTACAGTACTCTTCCAACGTGTAGATACTTGCCCATATTTGCTCAAAAAGATTGTTTTTTGTCCCTTAGGTTTGAAAGATGACTCCCAGGCTCTAAATGAATGGTTGAGTAAGAATAAAAACCAATTAGCACATGCCTTTCTACAATGCAGATTAGGCCTATTTATTTTAACTCATGCTCTTAGGATTTCAATTACAATTTGTTGTTCTTTCTTAGCATTAATTTATTTTCGAAAGTACAATTTCCATTTATGAAATTAGTTTAGGATTTTATTTCCTTACATTCACTCCAATATATCATGACATCAATGGAGGGACACATTTATGATGTACATATAGTTCTGATGCCTCTTAAGTTTGTACGAACCCCTGATTGATAATTAGAGTTGGTAGCCTTGGGAGTTGCAACATTCTTATTGCAATACTGAGGCTCATCACTTTTTGGTTCCATTTCTGGGGAGGTATCAAAGTATGCATTGTATTCTTCCCTAGTTGATTAATTTCTTTTACTTTTCGCATAAACAAAAAATTTTCATTAGGTATATTCATTTCAAAAATGGGAAATTGCATTGTGTTAGTATTCTTATAAAAAAAAATTACTTCTCCAACACCAAACCTCCCAATTTGATCACTTGGTGCAGTAAGAGCCACATCACCATCCACCTTTGTAGGTAGAAGAAGAATATATGGCGAAGAATGTAGAAGAAATGGATGGAGATGATGACAATGAGGAAGATCCTCTTGGATTTCACATTCGAGATACTGATGGTAGTGTGAACATGAAGAATATCCCTTCATCCTTTTTCCAAAATTTCATGGTCTAGGCTCAGAGGATCTGGAAACCTTTCTCTTTGAATTTTAAATCCTTTATAGGCCTTATGGTTACTTACGAAGCACTCAAAAATTGAGATTGTTTCAGACAACAATGAAGGATAGAGTTATTAAATGGTTCATGAGTTTAGGTACTATTTCAATAAGATCATGGAGTGAGATGCAAAAGATATTTCTAGAAAAATGTAAAGATAATGATCTTAAAGAAGAAATATTTAGAATGTGTTAGCGCTTGGAATTCACCTAGGCTGAGATAGACAAACTCTCAAGGCTACATCAAACCATTTCACCTCGTAGCTAGCCCTACGAGGTATGAGAAGGCTCTCTCGGGTCAGATTCCTTAGATCTTTCAATATGATAAGCTGACCAATTCGGATCAAAGATATTAGGCTAGTAAATTGATAAGGGGGGTTGATTTAAAGATTTTTGGGTTTTTGGTGGCAATTGGAGGGAGTGCAATTCAGGGTGCGGGGATTGAGCACAGTTTTTGCAAGGGGATCTTTGGGGCAAGGTAGGAGTGAGCGCTAATGCCTTAATCTGAGATGGATGATCAGGGATGATAGAGAAGGAGCTAAAGAGGGCAAACAACCATTTGAATCCTCTCTAGATAGCAGAAAACATAAATTTTGAACAAACTAAAAAGCTGAGCATGTCAAAGCATGTATTCAAACTTTACCACTTCATCTGTTCAAATAGAAGCAAAAGAGAGATGTAGAATACATAAACAAACTTACAATAACATGTAGAGAACACACCATCAACACTACAATCCACAAGAATCCACAAGGATGTCTGCAAAACCCTGGCCTTCTTCCTCTTGAAATTGCAAAGATAGATGTACAATATACAATGAAACTTTCTCCCACAAGAGTCCAACCTTCCAACCTCTCAAAATGACTAAGAAAACACATAATATAGGCAAGCTAACCTCTTCCCTTGCCTCTAGGGGTCGAGCTCATCCTTCTAGGAGCAGTTTGAACTAATTCCAAACTAAGCACTAGATAATAAGCAGCTCAACAACTTGCCTCTAATACTTAGCTAACTGATTCATGCATTAATTATTCACCTTTTACATCAAGGAAGCTTCTAGAAGAGTAAAGAGAGATAAAATCTATCAAAGTGCCATGAAAATATTACATTTATCCATCATCTACAAGTAAAAATAATCAACCATAGTCAAAACAGTGTTTTTTTTGACCAAAAAAGTCAATTTTGGCAAAGTTAGCTCTCACATTCGCGCCCCCTGGCTCAAACGTCGCGCACCTTTGCAGCAACTTTTGAGTGGGTTCACTGGTCCAAATTAGGTGCAAGATGGCTCATTGGAAGCTTGGTCTGTCTACTTTCCATCCCAAGTGGAATTTCGGAATTTGGAGTTGTTTTGCCCCCTCAAAAACCATTTCTCCCAAGGTCACTTTCTGCAACTCAAAAAGTGGGCAGAAAGTCATTTTTTTGATGTATTTTGAGCTTTTTGGAGGCTCAAATCTCAAAAT
>APFE030134621.1:490631-508580 GCA_000404065.3 Pinus taeda
TCACGTTTCTACTTTTGAATTTCATATCAAAGATCTAGGAGGAGTGACACAAATGCACATAATTCCCCCATCTTTACCAAATTTTCATGGTTTAGCAAATGAAGATCCAGATACATTCTTATTTGAGTTCGAAATACTTTGTAGAGGATGATTATTGTACTAATGATCAAAGGTTGAAAGTGTTTCCTCTTACTCTAAAAGGAGCAGCTCTTTGATGGTTCATGAGCTTAGGTGGGAATTTCATCCAATCATGGGAGGACATGAAGAACATATTCTTAAAGAAGTACCAAGACTATTGCAAATCCAATGAAGATATTTTCGGTATGATACAAGGGGAAGATGAAAGTTTGGAGGACTATGTAGATCAATTTCAATACAACCTTCAAAAATCAAAATATAAGCATTTGGAGAAAGAGATCTTAAAAACACTCATTCTTAAAGGAATCAAAGATAATTTTTTAGAACTCTTAAATCTGATAGGAAAAGGTTATGTTTTTCAGTTATCATATGATGATGTTTGTGAGTTGTGCATAAGGTATTCAAGAGGAATCTCCAAGGCTGGTAAGAATTCTAGAGATATTTGTTCCTTCTTTTCGAAATCTGCTACAAGAATAAGAGACATAAGAGCTGAAATCAATGTGTTATTTGAAAATTTTAAAGTTGATTTTATTAGCTCTCTAAATGAAAAATTGGATGTTTTGCAGGTTCATAAAAATGAAGAAATTGATGAAGTGTTTTTTACTCATGACCGAAAGGAGCATACCATAGATGGTTGTTCTTCCTTATCTAATTTGGAAGTGGCATATCAAAGAGGTAAGGACGTTGCAACAAGGTCAAAACCATGGAAATCATGGCCTACAGGTATGGTTTAAAACACTTCCTCTCCACTTTCTTACTTGCATAATCCATTATGGAATACTAATTTGTTAGGGCAGCCATGTCAATTTCAATATAACCACCAATCTTGTCTACAAGTTTGGCACGGTTCACCTTATGATTGCATGACTACTCTCCCTCATCTTGTAGCACAAGTACATTCTCCATATTCTCCACCGGCTCTTTTGCAACATCCTGCTTGCATATCGTATTCATCCACTCAACCCAATCAACCACATCATCACAATGCTCCATTCTTTACACATTTTCCTGCTCAACTAATTCCACACCCTCACCACAATAAACCAGTACAACATGCTTACAATGTTGAACTGCCAAATTTACCCACCCTTCCCACCCATTCTATCTCACATGCGCCATTAGAGAAAACTTACAATGAGATTCAGAATGTTTCAAATGTAAAAATTGTAGAAGCTATGGAAGAAAATGAGGTTTTTTTTACTATGCATCAACAAGCTATTTTAAAAGCTCAAGAACTTCATGATATGATGGCTATGGGAAATCAAGAAAGTAAATGATATATTGAAGATTGGTTTCACTCCATCATTTGTATGCAACATTGCTCCATACTTCAACAATTTTTTATACTATTTTTTCAAGGGAAGTTGGCTTCTCATACCCTAATATTCATTAAGATGCATTTTTCAAATTTGGGTATGTGCATACATGGAGCCTTATTTCGAAAATGGCTCCACTGGAAGTACTCATATATGTAGTCATATTCATTTTTAAAATCAAAATAGCTTAGTGTAGAAAATAAAATAAATAAGAGAATAAATAAATGCATTTTGTTTTTTTATGTAAAACTAGTTGTTTTTTTTGTTGCAACATGCTATGTAAATCAACATTGGTGATAAAATTTTTTTAATTCATTTGTGTATGTAGATAATTTATAATAGAAATAACAATTCTACAAACAATTATATTCATTTTTATCATCAATATAAAAAAATGCTTGAATATCATTTTTTTGGCTTGCGGGCTTGATGGAATTTCTGGAAAATAGTCGGGACAGTCATGTTTTGAGGGACCAAAAGTGAATATTTTTAAAACATGTTTCTATCCTAGGTAGCCCTTGATGTCTAATTTCTAACCCAATTTGAATCACTCAATTTGGATTTGAAACAAAAAGGTTAGAAACAAAACATTGACAGGGTGTCTAGTGGGCAGCTCAGGAACAGAGTTGGGACAATCAGTATTTGAAGGCTTAAATGAATAAATTTTTAAAACCTGTTTATATGGTAGATTCCTCTATGAATCTAGTTTACAATACAATTGGAATCATTCATTTTTGATATCTTATGGGGAAGTTATGATCAAAATACTGACTATCTATCGTAAATCAGCACTCTTAAAACTCTGTATTTCCGGCTGTTCTTTACAGTATTTGACCTATCAATTCTTCTTATCTTCAAAACTTGTTTCTATTGGAAATAAATAAATGAATATAATTTCATTTTGAATTTGAATCATTCGAATCTGACATCAAACAAAAATGTTATGCTTGAAATATCAACTGTTGGTCTAAGCTGGGTAATCAAAAGTGACTCTTTTATGCAGGTTGTTCTAACTAAAATTGACATATCATATCATTGAATTTTTAAAACTTGTTTCTACTGGAGATATAAATTTCAATTATATCTCATTTGGCTTTTGAATCACTCAATTTTGATTAAAAACAAAGACGTTGTGATTAAAACACTACAGGTTAGCATGATTGGCCACTGCTCTCCCACAGGTGACAAATAAATTTTACTTTGTTATTTTCTCCGTGGATTTGTTCTACAGAGTAACTAATTGTTAGTTTTTTGCATAATTTTTGGATTAAGGGAGCCCACGCACCTCTCTTTCTCCATGATTTAATGTTTTATTGCAGGTAGATACTCGTTTTTTTGCAGGTCCTAGGAGAAAAAGAAGGTCAATTTATGGACGAGTGACTCATGAAAGAAATTTTATTGAAACAAAGGAATTTTATCCAACTCATTACCCAACGGATTCATAATAGAAGAAATGAAGAATTGATTTCCATTTGAAGAATCCTGTCATGTCTTTGCTGCCAAAACAATTTTCGAATAGATCATTTTTTTGACATAACATCATAGCTGTTGTAACTCAACTTATTTATTTACATATTGTTTTTTGTTGTTTCTTTTCTAATTTCTCTTATATTTTGTGTTTCAGGTGTTGCTTCATTCAAAGTGTAACTCATCCTCAGCATCAATGCAGTGAACAACTAATTCATTCTTTTCGTGCTTGCATTCTATGATTGTGCATTTTGCTGTTCCTTTTCTGAAAGGACAACATTTGTGTGCATTTTTGTCGTTCCTGCTGTTCCTTCTTCAAAGGGACATCATTTTCATTTTGGTATTCATTTTTCAAAACAATAGCACTTTTTGGGTCAATTGTTCATTTTGTTGTTCCTTTTCGAAATGGAATAGCACTTCTGCACTTCCACGTTTTACTGTTCCTTTTCGAAATGGAACAACTGCTGTTCCTTTTCGAAATGGAACAGCACTTCTGCACTTTCATGTTTTGTTGTTCCTTTTCGAAATGGAACAGTACTTCTGCACTTTCACGTTTTACTGTTCCTTTTCGAAATGGAACAGCTGTTGTTCCTTTTCGAAATGGAACAACACTTCTGCACTTTCACGTTTTGTTGTTCCTTTTCGAAATGGAACAACACTTTTGCACTTTCATATTTTGCTGTTCCTTTTCGAAATGGAACAACACTTCTGCACTTTCACGTTTCGTTGTTCCTTTTCGAAATGGAATAGCTACTATTCCTTTTCGAAATGGAACAACATTTCTACACTTTCACGTTTTTTTGTTCATTTTCGAAATGGAACAGTTGTTGTTCCTTTTCGAAATGGAACAACACTTCTGCACTTTCACGTTTTGTTGTTCCTTTTTGAAATGGAACAGCACTTCTGCACTTTCATATTTTGCTGTTCCTTTTCGAAATGGAACAACACTTCTTCACTTTCACGTTTTGTTGTTCATTTTCGAAATGGAACAGCTGTTGTTCCTTTTCGAAATGGAACAACACTTCTGCACTTTCACATTTTGCTGTTCCTTTTCGAAATGGAACAGCTGCTGTTCCTTTTCGAAATGGAACAACACTTCTGCACTTTCACGTTTCGCTGTTCCTTTTCGAAATGGAACAACACTTCTGCACTTTCATGTTTTGTTGTTCCTTTTCGAAATGGAACAACACTTCTGCACTTTCACGTTTTGCTTTTCCTTTTCGAAATGGAGCAGCACTTCTGCACTTTTACGTTTTGCTGTTCCTTTTCGAAATGGAACAACACTTCTGCACTTTCATGTTTTGTTGTCCCTTTTCGAAATGGAACATCATTTCTGCACTTTCACGTTTTGTTGTTCCTTTTCGAAATGGAACAACACTTCTGCACTTTCATGTTTTGATGTTCCTTTTCGAAAAGAATAGAACGTCGACACTTTTCATTTTTGTTGTTTCTTTTCCAAAGGAACAACACTTGTGTTTTTGTTGTTCATTTTCCAAAGGAACGACACTTTTGATTTTTGCTGTTCCTTTTCTAAAGGAACGACACTTGCATTTTTTGTTCCTTTTCTAAAGGAACGACACTTTTACTTTTTGCTGTTCTTTTTTTCCAAAGGAATGACATTTGCATTTTCACGTTTTTTTGTGTGTATTTTTACTTTTTTCTTGTATGCATTTTCTTTGCTATTCCCTACACAGAACACCACTTTATTTTTGAGTGTTTTTGTTGTTCCTTCAAAAAAAGCAACACTTTGGAAGTATTTTTTAGAGCAACCCTTCCTCTTGTGAGATTATTCCTAGTTCATCTCAACCACATTTTATTGATTCCCTTTCATGGCATGAAGTACACTACTTTTATGAGGACAAGAATTATGGATTCTATTGAAGCAAGTTAATATCATTTACATTATAATCTTTAACAGGACAGCTCCTTGATGATAGTTTATTTTCAAAAAGACACAATTATTTATATACTACTTTACTGCATTGTTTTCTATTGAACATGATATTGATTGATTATCTTAATACCATGCTGGTTCCACCCTTCCTGGTTATAATCTCCTCTGTCTGTAATAAATGAGATTATGGGTATATTTTTTTTCTATTGACATGTTCAACTTTTTCCGTTATTCCTACTCTTAAGGAGTACTGAGCCTCCCTCTTTTTATCATAAAAATGTGTAATAACAACAAAATTTTGTTTGCAGATGGAGGATAGGGGGACCTCATACGAGCTAGCCTACCATGTCATAGGTTGTAACAATGACATTCCATTATGGCCACCACACCAGGGTTATGATCCATTGGATAGCCAAATTATCCTTGGAACAAGAGGTCTCATCACGAGCCGGCCTGATCACTTTTGCTACATCCCAGTGAATGGCAATGTGGTTACCTGGTTAGCACGCCAGCACACTGATCTCTTCTGTAGAACAGGACTGAAACTCTGTAGTTATAAATTGAGGATTCTGGCTCATATGGGTTAAAAAGCAACCCTGTCGAGGCTATGGATGCCTGCTGGCAGCAGCGGCTCTGCTTATGGTATTGAAGTTATATCTTTTCGTCAATTATTATTATAATACCCTTTTCTTATTTTCTTTTTATCAGAGAAGTTATTTCCAACTTTATCCCTATTTTGAACTTTTATGCATGATAAATTGTTTTATGATCAATCACATCATTTTTCAGCTAGTATACTATCAGTAAAGCATCTTTTTGGCATATTATTGTCCTTTTTCATTTTGCATAACCTATCATCAATCCAAAGCGTCCTATCTCTTATTCATAACTCTCTTTACACACTTTTCTCTCAATATAACCATAACTTTCACCGTCCTATCATTGATAAGTGTATTCTGCTTCATTTACTGATATATTGTTCATTCCATTGCCTTGTCGTCAACACCACCCCTTTCATATGCTTTATGGTTATGGAACCCATTTTTCCAATTGGAGGGGGGAATGTATGCATTATGGGATTGCATGCGATATGATTACTGCACTTTGCCATACCTTGTTGATTTGACGACATATTAGTATTGCATGTATACATAAGTTTTTCTAATTGAAATTTTGCATGCATCTTATCTATTGCTATTCAAAGCTAACACTATGGATTCAAGAACATTGTATGCACAAGTGTGATTTGTTTACAGGAGAACAACAAGTATGGGTAGAATTCTATTCACAGCATGACCACATGATTGCAACTAATAGACGAAGCTCGCAAACGTGAACAATTCTTCAGACATTATGTGTTTACATGGATTCCACCTTTTGCATCACATTTAGCACCAACTTTGCCTATGTCAGCTTCAGCAACTGCCAATACATATATGTCATTCCACATTTTTCTTTTGCAGGTAAAACTTGAGGTAAAATAGCATAATTTTTTGATTTATTCCGAATTTAGGAGAATTTCATGAAAATCCATTTTGAGCATTATTTATAATCCTTCATTTCATAGTTTTTACCACTTCCCCTTTTTCAACGCATATCATCTTTCGGTTTGGGGGAGTGTCACTTTCATTTATTTCTTTTTTATGACCGTGTCATTCATATTGTTTATCATCCATTGCTATTCTTATTCATTCTCAACACCTCCCTTATTCCATGTTGTTTTACACCAAGCATAGACTTCAACAGATAGTAGCAACCACCTCTATTTGTTTTCTAGCATCGCATGAGGGCATGCTAATTTTTCAGAGCGGGAGAGGAATTGCTACGCATGATGGATGTATTCTATTTTCTTTCTCATTTAAGGCATACAATTTCGGGGTAGAAATTGATTTCCATAATATTTTTAAAAACTATGAACTCAATTCTTGTGATCTCTAGGAAACACAGACATACTATTAAAATATACAAACCCAGATCATTTCAAGTTAAATTGGTTCATAAAATTTCGGAAATCATGCACTCTCACCTACAGCCATTTTGTTTATATCTCATGATCCGTGCATCAAAACGATCTGATTTTTGGATCATAGAAGCATTTATATATTAAAAATTTACTTACCACATTTCAACAAAATCTAGTTTGTAGTTTTTGGGAAAATGGTTAATGAAGGTTGCTGTCACTTATATCATATTTTGTTGCAACTTCATATGCACATAATTTGAACGCCAATGTAAAAGTTGTTATGCCTTCACCAAAGATTCCTAAAATTGAATATTCATTAATTAAGGAAGAATTCATTTGTTCTATCCATTTCATGAGCTGAGATTAACATATTTTTTTATTGCTTGGTTAACACATGGGTTTTTGTTTTTGGGTTGCATGAGGACATGCAATATATTCAGTTTTCATTGCATGAGGACATGCAACATATTGAGTGTGGGGGTATGTTGGGCCGTTAATATGCCATTATTATTATCACTTTTGAACACTTATCCCGCCCATTTCCACTATTCTTCATCATAGTCATTTATTATAATTTATTATATAAATCCATTTTATGATTATTTATGCTCTTATATTATTTACTCTCCTTTATTTCTAATAAATTGATGATTATAAATTATTTTATCAATGATAGTTCTAATAATTTGGTTATAACATTATTCACCATTTTTAGCCTCCAAGGTAACTTCCAGATTGAAGATTTGATTTTTAAAAGTGCCAACTCAGAAATTTGCTGGAATAAGGAGTGACAGTTTTGCGGTTGAGATTTTGAGCAAATGAAGATGAATCTGAGAAATCCGGAACATGGGTTTTGTCCAGAACGGGCCCAATTAACTTTATTGAAAAACGGTTTGCCCAAATTCAGCTTGTACAGAGAGAAACTCAGGGTTATTTGAGCACAATTTTCTCAGATTTGTTGTTGCGACCGTCCTCCAAATCTCAGCTGCAAAGCCAAATTCGTCTTGCTTTTGTTGAGAGATGAAAGGAAATATATTCTCTTGTTGATCAAATGGTTAGAATCAATCCAATTTTGTAAAAGAAATCATGTTGTACCTATCTTTGTTGTAACTTCTCTCTGATCTCTCTATTTAAATGAAAACAGAGATCAGAGAGGGGATGACTTGATGAATTCAGGATGACTTTGGGGATTCGAATGATGGAGAATTGATGATTTGAATTAGAGATTCAGAAGCAAGGATTCATGATAGGATAGGAGGAAGGAAGGATTGTTTTATGCTGTAAGTCTCAAAGCTTCAACTATTGTAATGATTTCACCATTTAATGATTAATACATAATTTGGGCGTTGTTGTTCACTCTTTTCCTTCTGAAGTAACCCAACAGCATCCGCTGGCAGCTAAGGGCCTAGCCTCTGGTGGAGTACGCTATTGTTGTTGTGTATCATATCTTTACAATTGCTGCTGTATCATTATAATGTGATTTATGCATGGTTTGCTTATCTTTATTACTCAGTAATCTGATATACCTTTCATATGATATGCTATGCTCTGCTACGATTAATGCATTGATGGTTTTTTAGGAAATCTGTGTAATGACTTTGCATTGTATAATTGAATCTTTTCAGAGTTGATCACATGATTTTAGTCTCAGCAAGCTATTTTTGTTACAGAGCGTCTGTACTGAATATTAATGTTCTTGGATTCATTCGAAATCCCGATTATTGGAATCCGAAAGTGATGTTATTCTATTTGGAAACATAGTCGTATTATCCTTAATTATCATATTACTATTATGATGTGCCGTGTGTATTTATATTTGACTTTCCAGCATTGTTTTATATTCCATCATTAATCAATGTTGTTCTATTTCCTTGTGATGTTCGATTTATTCTTAGAGTAAAGATTGCTATTAATTTGGCTTTTCTTTTGTTCATTTCCATTAATTAAAGTTTGATGTTCAGATTCCTTTAATTCTAGTTTGTTGTTCCATTTACGGCCGTTCCATTTTAGACTTGTTGTTCCATTTCCTATTTGTTGTTCTATTTTACTTTCTGTCATTCCATTTACTTGCATTTGCTGCTTTGGTGTGAGAGAAGGTCTAAGGCTGTAGTGAGCCTCAGTAATCGCTGCCTAGCTCCCGGACCTATGGTCCATGCTCTAATTGCCTTTCCATCAGTTTCTAGAGGGATGGGTTATCGCTTCCGCACCCTTGACTGATAAGTTGTCTTGTGTGATTTTATCCTTTTGAAGTAATTTAAGTTTAGCATCCGTTTACTCTTGTGTTCTCTGAACGCTATACTGCAAAACAATACTCTTGAGTAAATAGCCACCTCAGACTGAGTACACTCTTGAAATAAAAAGTCGTCCCTGGGTTGACAATTAATGTGAGGTAATTAGGTGTTAAAAAGACCCTTTTTATCGCTCCACACTTGAGTACTTGATGAAGCAAGACAAATTGTTGTGTAAGGTTGGTAGGATGATTTCAAAATAGGATAAGGAAAAATTTTGGAGCGTGTTGTAGCTACTACAACACTTGGTGACACACTATTAGAAATCCAGCTCTATGAAGGGGTCTTATTCATGAAAAGCAAGTCTAACACCTCAGGAAGTATTTTTCATCTCTCAATTCATCTTGGGTTCACAGTAGTTTGATTGTTAGGTGTATCATCTACTAGAATCTTGGTCTATTGACACACATTCCAAGCCAAGGTAACATATTTGTTTTGATTGTGGTTGAGGGGTATATAGGTGCATAAGCAGTATATTTGTTGGAGTCTTAGTTCCATCTCTAGTGTTGCTCCACTGCAAGCAAGCGTGGACAGTACCCTAGTGGAGTCACATAGGAACACAAGCATGGCTCCACTACCAGCGAGCTTGGTCAGTTCCCTGGCAGAGTTACTTGCATCACCTCCCTATGCAGGAAGCCTTTCTATTCTTTGGCCTTATTTGTTTTTCATTTTTTTTTTGACTTTTCATTTTTTTTCACTCTCACTATGCATATCAGTTATTAATTTCAGAGGTGGAAGAGGGATCTCGACATATTGAGAGCAGAAGAGGTTGTTCCAATAGAGAAGTAGTTTATTATATCTCTCGCGTGCATGTTAAGGTTTTCCCCCTCACCTTACTCTACTCTACTAAACTGACAAGGGTTAACCCAAAAACAATCAACTAGAGAAGGTGACACTAGTTAGTGCGCATGCGTTGTGTTTACAACAAGGTTCACTTTGACCAATACATATTTTCCTTTGACATATCATGTAATAAAACTAGCAAGCTCATCATACAGAGGCAATATGATAGATAACCAATTAGTGATAGTTGTACAAGCCCTCTTGTACTTTACTCATCGTGCTTCAAAAGTCATACATGGTTTCATGCAAAACTAACCAATGAATGAAACAAGCAAACAAACTAACAATCAACAAAGAAAAGGAAGAGAAGAAGCAAAAATGAAAATGAAGCAAGTAAACAAACAAGCAAACAAAGCACGTAAGAAAACAAACATGCAAGAAAACAACTAAAAGAAAACACTACTCCTACTCCTACTCTAACAGTACATGGGCTTGATCACATGAAGTGATACTTCCAATGCATCCACCGGCGTATTGGTAGACCCATGTTGGTGAAGGCTTAGTCTACGAGCAACCTAGTTGTGCGAACCAACAAGAAAAAAAGATATAACATTGTAACAATGAAGATAACCACACTTCGTGATTCAATGTGCCCACGGGACATCAGTGAGTGCATGTACATGATGGGCAGTCTCTGGACTTATCATGGTGTTGTGTGATGCTATGTGCAAATTTGAAGCATAAGCACACTCTTGACTATGACATGCAAGCAAACGAATGAAACAAAGATAACTTGCATCACGAATGAGTGCTTTCAATGTAAGACTCCTCCAATGCATGAGGAATGGGATCGTGTAGTTCATGTGGAGGAAGTAGAATCTGAGCATTGGATTGATCTTGAGTTCATATAGATGAGTTATGAGGAGCCTTCAGTGTTTGAACAATTCCCTGATCAGGAGCGAAACTAACCTCAAGACAACGAGGACCTGACATAACCATCAACTCGGGCTGAAGTACCACAATGGTCTATGGGGTTTTGACTTCATTGATAGATGGATATTCATAGACCAGTGGCTTGGACGGGTTAATAATGAGTGAATCAACATCATGATCAGATAATGAGATGAAGAGATCATGACAACCAAGATTAGAAAATTCAGGATGTTGGTCGATATCCTCATGGTTGGATGAATCACATAGAAGGATAGATGAAAAGTGAACAAACTCATCATTTGTGTTTCTTGAAAAGACAGATGAAGGATCAAGTGGATTTTCAATGAGTAACTTATCCTCTCCATTGTTGAATGATGGACTAACATCTAGTGAGTCCTGTGAATGATAAACAATAGGTGCATCCGTGGATGGAGATACACATGCAAAATCATGGATGGTAGGGTCACCAAATAGGCTAGGAAAGAACGTAGGGGACTCGAATAGAAGGGAGTCATCCTTCTCCGAGTGTTGATGTTCAAGATCCCACTGATTCTCTTTATGAATGATAGCGCATGTTGGTTGTGCAACACCAACTCCGTCAGTGGGTTGTTCCTCGTTCAAAACAAGTGGAGAGTTCAGAATGGATAAACACAAGACAACATCATCTGGTAGAACACCTGAGTGCAAAGATAGAGGTTGAAGAAAAGAATGCATATGAAAACTTGAAGGACTCACAACCAAATCTATGCAAAAATAGAGTGGAGTGATGTTGGGAGAGTGTGAAGGATGAACCGGTGTGTGAGCATGATCCGCAATATCATTGCGCAGTGGTGGAGCTACTGAATGAGAGGGAGGCAGACAGTTAGTTGAGACAATGCCCACTTCCACATGAGATTGCGCAGTTCCATCAATGAAGTATGTTGAGCAAGGCTTTATATCATCCTCTTGGGATGGGAAGATTTCTTAAGGAAATACTCCAACCAGTCCCAAAGATAAGAAAATTTCATCTGGCTCTTCGGAGCTTGAAACTATAAGTCATGGAAGCGCTACCAAAAATCAATAATGAATTCACGCAGAGCCCTCTGTTGCTGTAACAGTGTCTAGTCAAGATATTCAGGATCAAAATGATAGAACGTGTCTTCAATGAGATCATAGAAGTGCTCGAATGAGTGGATGGTGTCAGCTAGTACGTTGAGCACCCAACGAAATGGAGATTCACGAAGTGTGTATGCAACCAACAAACCAACTTGTTCATCAGAAAACTAATCTTCCTCATAAATCATGAAAAGAAAGTTATATAAGAGCTCAGGCTAGGCCAATTTTCCTTCACCATCATACATGTGAGTAGACAAGAGATCGAAAAGCTTCCCCAAGATGGAGACATCTTCATGATTTGAAAAACACCTCGGGGGAGGAAGAGTGAAAGACTCCATGAAAGATAGGAAAAGGTTCAAAACTCGATGAGAGGAAACAACTTGTCATCAGGCCCTCCTTCTAGCCCTATAAATGTAGATGGTACTGGACCCACCAACATGTCAAGAGGATCTCCCTAGTAAGAAGTCCAAATTAGACCTCAGACCGTTTAGTGTAGGAGTATTAGCAGTGGGTCTTAAGATAATTCCTTGATTACGGTGTCACACATAGGTAAGTAGAATAACTCTGTCAGTAGCAAGGGTGTGACTGATGTAGTGAGTCAAGGAAGGTGTATGAGAGATTCCAACACTTCGAAGGGGGAAGGAGGTGAAGGTGAGTTCTGGGTTGAAAGGGATCAATCCCAACTCAGCTAGGAAGACACAACATAAAGGACATCCACATATTTCAGTGGAACAATCCACTTGGATGCTCAGTAACATCATACAAGGTAAGATAACACGTACAACACTCACGGATCAGTCTGAGACAAATTTGACGGTTGTAATAGAATGGTTCAAGTGAAAGGTCTTTCTGATGTCTAGAAAAGTAGTCAACACAGGCGATGACAACATTAACAATGTATGCAACACATTAACAACAAAATTCATATAATTTCATGTGAATTAGTTCATACACAAGTACGTAAGTTAAACAACACATATCATTAAAGCAACCATAGTTTTCCAACTACAATAACAACATATGCATGAAAATATGTTGGCTCTTATTATATAAATAAGTGTAAGTCACAATCATACAATACATCCATGTAAACCTACTAGCCCCAATAGTGGAACGTTACAACCACATCTGCCTGTCCCTCCAAAGAGATGTACTAGCTTCGTGCATTGGAGAAACCAAGGCATGTTACAATACTATTCAAGCCTTCTTCAAAATAGTCTTAGTAGAAGCTTGACTGACCAAAATCCTATACAATGAGTTACGAGTGACTATTTATAGCAAAAGGTTGGGTGACCATTAACATTCCCCTTTGTGATGGTTCAACTACCCTCATGACTCTTATCTACTCTATGACTGTTACATCCAACTGTTGACACTTTAATTACACTTGACATGACTCAACATTACAATGCACCTGTACTCATGTGAGATAACATGGCTTGAGAAAGCATTGCAAGACATCACTGGCACTCATTCCACTGTGGTGAGACCACTCTTTGACATGCTTGTGATGGTGAAGTTGGTGAGCTGATGCTAAGCTTGGTCATCTATGATGGTGTGCATGCACCTCATGTTGACATCTTGGTGAAGTGAACTCTTGCTTTCATTGCAACCGGTGCATTGGTTTAGCCCCTTCATCCAACTTGTCTGCTAACATGTGCATGGTCTTCTTGGGTGCGGTTAAATTGGAAGAACTCTAATGTGTAGCGTCTGTGCTGATCTTCAAGTGTGTGCTGGTGGTCATGCACATCAACTTGCCAAAGTACCCATTCAACACCAATTGGACTTGCTTCTCATTTTCACCTTGGTGAGTGTGTTGAATGGGTTGGATTGCATGTGTGCGCATAATGACATGCATGCTACTGAATCCCTTACATGCGGTCAACCACACTTCTCATCATGCCTGGTTCGTGTTAGTTGATGGGATGTGTTACACAAAAATATCGTCACCATGACTATTTGCAGTCAGTATGGGTCTATCATCACTTATACTATACTCCTAAGCAAGTCTCAGACCTCAACTCTTCTTGTCAAGCTTTAAAAATGAGAGAAAGACATTAAAAAATCAATGAAGCTCTGGTTCCAAACTTTCTCTCACTTTTACCTGTGGGCCCACACACTTTGTTCATGTTACCTGCGTATCTGCACGCTTTGCTTGTAAAGGGGTGGGTGCGTACCCTTGTGAAAGTAAAAAAGGCGCAAGTTTATTCTAAAAAACTCACTTTGGGTTAATTTTAGATGATTCTAGAAGGAATTTTGACGTGGATTGTTCACTCCAAGATGGTTCATGCATCCCAAAAGAGAAGGAGCTAATCCCTTGATAGGAGGAGCTATCCCTTTGAAGGAGGACCTAGTAACTTCCCTCCATTGCACTATAAATTAAGGCATTGGGCTGGTTGCTGAAGAGGTTAGAAACTAAACATTTTTAAGGGTAAATGCTGATGGAATTGGGACTTCCTAGTTAAGCTTGAGAGGAGAGATCACATACCTTTTGGCTTCATTGGGAAGTAAGCGAAACTTGTCAAAGTAGAGGAGACTTCTTATCGGACCCTGGGAGGTATGTGGTTTGTTTCATAATCTCCTTGATCATTATGATGGATATGCTTTATGATATTGGCTTTTTAGGTGCTATTTAATTTGTTTGCTTGTTTGTGTTTGTAGACTTTCTACAAGGGAGCTCATTTAGAGAAAAGGAGCGAGGCTTCCAAAAACTTGCATTGGACCCAAGGTAGGCCTAAAACAGTTGTTCGCCTTTGTTTTTGATTGCATATTTAGATAAAGATAGTTTTTGATTGGCTTGCTTGTCACTAGATATCTTTAGATACTAGGGAGGTGGATCTTGTCCGCAACCTCGACCCATTCCGTGTGACAAAATGGCGACTCCGCTGGGGACTTGATTTTTTCCTTTCTTTTACTTTGACCTAAGAATCTATGTTTTTGTTTCTGTTTTTGGCTTCTTGTGTGTGGAATTGGGTAGATTTAGTAGATCTTGGATTATTTTTTTTTTTTTTGTACTTTTGGGAGAGGATTGCACCCTTTGCTTGTAACACAGTGCAGACATACCCGCACTTTTGCTTTACACATAGAGCGGTACTACACCTGGGTAAACTGGGAGCCTGTGAACCCTATCAAAATTTTGAAAAAATTAAGATTTTCTCTTTCAGTCAGCTTAGGTTTTGTTAATGTGTTTTTAGCCTCTGCCCAGATCTGCACGTGACTTGTCAGGAATTTTTCTTAGGTTAATTCCATTGGCATTCTTGTTTTAATCTTTTATCAATTGGGTGTTTTGAGTCTCTTTTTTGAGAAATTCTTAGTTTGATTTCCTTTGGTCATTACTTGGAGGTTTGTCTCAGTCTTTTCACAATTTTGCATCTTTTTTATTTTGTTTTTGCAAAAAAGATGGGGCTAAATTGTGTATGAGTGTTAATCGCCTTTGAGTGTTTTTATTTTTTGATATTTCGAACTCTCACCCAATTTTCTTGACATGCACTTGATTGGTTCTTAGATTACATTAGAATCATCTTGTGTTTGATAATTCTCTTGCATAGATCACATTTGTATAATTAGAATTCTCATTTTCAGAATATGAATGAAAAATGTGCATAGATTACATTTGCATACTTTTCAAGTGAATTGTGCATAGATTACAATTGCATAGTTTACATTCTGAAAAATCAATCGTAGGTTTAGATCAGTTTTCTTTTATTTGAATTTACATATTTTTATGCTTGTTTTTAACACACAAAAATAAAAATAAAAATAAAACTATTTTGGAATTGATTTGCATTAGTTTTTCTTGACGAAATTAGTGCATTAGAGAATTTGTTATATTTTCTCTTAGTGATCAATTTTTTTTTTTTTGCATTGTTGGAAGTGAATGGAAACTCTCTCCTTACTTTAGTTAGGATTCATAGAATTGAAAAGATTACATTATCATATTCGATTGCATTCAATTTTGGGTTGGGTCATAACACCATTGGTTTCATATCCATTTACCCTTTTGAGTAATAACAGCCTAAATAACACAGTGCTTAATTAAAATTTATCTGGTATTTTTTGCATTTTTAGGACTCTTTCCACCAATCTAGCTTAGGCTAGTGTCTTGGAATAGGTTTTAGTTAACTCTCCAAGATAGTAATACAAACAAGTAGTTGATCTTGCGGTAGGGAGAAATTCCAATTGTTACATCTATGCTCTGGGAAAGCTCCTCTTAAAGGAGAAGCATGAGATCATATCTGAACCAGTGAGGTAATCAATCCTTCCTCATTGGGAATCATAGCAGATATACACGTATTAAAAATGGAAAACCTCAGATTAACCATTGTCGAGGAGCCTGGGGTCACTTGTTGGTAAACCTTGGATTATGTCAAGGAGCCTTCAAGGGGAGTGAGCTTTGTTACTTTTCCCTTGCATGTGTATCAGATCGTAAACTGTTCCCCCAAGTATATTTGTTTCCGTTGGTAACCATAGTGACCATATTCTATAGGATTCTTTCCTAAGGTGATGGTGGAGGGAAGATCCCACTGTACCTGGAGCAGATGTCAGCTAGACTCACTTGGATTTTCTGTGGGGTTCTCTTCACTTGAGACGGTTTAGTGGAGAAACTTGTGCCAGTCTATTCATTAAGCAGGTTGTCAGGGTAATTGTATCAATCGCCATTTCTGTATTGAATTTTGTGACGTTGGATTTCATCACCAACTAGTGTCTTGAGTATGGAAAGTTACTGTTTGTGTGTGGTTTGACTCCTAGATTTGATAGCGCTTGTTAATTTGTTTATTTTTACTTTTAGAGACCATAGGTGTGAATTGTGAATTTTAATTGTTAGATGTGAATTGCAAATTGTTAATTTTAGTTTTAAATTGTTAATAAAATTCACTGAAGTTGAATATAATGGAAAATGTTCCAGAATTTACCAACCAAGGAACCCCTCTTAACGAGGATCCTAGTACTTTTCCTTTCTTTGGAAATGTTGGTCCTCCTTATATGGCTACTTTGTCATTACCTGGATTTACAATAGGTTTACCGATATGGTTATTTTCAACTTCGTTGGCCCCAAATACTCCAATTGTTTCACCTCAACTGAATGCTTCACCTCAACAGAGTTCACCATCTCAACATCACCAACCTTCTGTTGACCCTTTACCTTCTTCGCCTATTTTTTCTTCCTCCATTTCTTCCTCTTCGCTTGGTAAAAGCCTTGATGCTAGTAACCAAGAGGTTAAGAAGAAGAAGAAAGGGAAGAAGAAGAAGAAGAAGAAGAAGCAAGATAAGAAAGAAGTCAACCAACCAAACACGACTGTAAGTGTTAGGTGTGTTGAGGAAACCTCCAACATGCATCATAAACCGAAATACCCTTGCAGGCTTTGTAAGGGTGACCACTTCCTTGTCAATTGTCCTGGTATTCCAAAGGTCTTGGAAGTATGGTCAGAAAAATCTCATCAACTTTCCATTGATCCATCAACCAGTGATAGTCAGGTTCCTGGGAAAAAGGGTAAAGTTAGGTTTCCTTGTAAGTTATGCAATGGGAGTCATCAAACTCACATTTTCCCTCACATGGATGAAGCCTCAAAATTGTTGGAAAACCTTACTGTTCCACAGCAAAAATTTCCAACTGGTTACCGTAAACTTTTACCCAACCTACTGTCAACTGACGAAGTGATTGATCTAATTTCAAGTACGGTCAATCCCACTTTTCCATTGGAGAGTGAAACTCATGTCACTCAGGTTGATGATCCATTAGTTGATCAAGTGGTCGATTCAATTTCAAATTCGATCGATCCCACTTTCCCTTTAGAGAGTGAAATTCATACCGCTCAGGTTCTTTTTGTTACATCAGATTCCTCTATGCCGGGGGGCATTTCACCTGTTTCTACAGAACCCCCTCCAAGTACTGAGGTCTTTTCCTTTGATTGGAATAGACTGACAGAACCTCGTCTTCCCTCCTCCATCCCTTTCCAAATCATTGTCAAGGCTGGTGGTAGGGACATGCATCGCACACAGGTAGATGAAGGTGCTTCTGTTAGTATTTTATCCTCAACCGCTTGGAAAGCTTTTGGTTCCCCTCAGCTTGTG
>APFE030134636.1:7349-18389 GCA_000404065.3 Pinus taeda
TATGGGACCAATGGACCTCAATGAAACAGAGAATTTAATACAAAGGCACAGATTACTTCATGAGGCAAGATAGGCGGAAAGCCTAGCAATTTAGTTTAAGATAGTGCGGAATGGAGAGATTGATTAAGAGGGTGAAAAGGGTATGGACAACATGAATCCTTTTAAACAGAAGAATGAACACTGAACATGAAAGTTTCCCACAGGCAGAGCAATAAAATTGAATTCTACCTTAGCTAACTTAGAAAATTTCACTGGAGAAGAATATGAAATGAACTATGAAACATAACAAGATACATATGAAACATAAGAGACACATTTGCTACACTCACAACCACATGAATCTCATGAAACAGAGCCACTGCCTTTCATTAATACTCTGTAAAAAATATACAATGCAAAAACAGAGTTTCTTTCCCACAGTCTCCCAGAAGTTACAATCCAACCAACCCTTTGCAAATGGTTTGCATACAATATATAGAATGTGCCATTAAGAGATAGAACACCCAAAGGATCGGGAGTTACTCGAATCATTAAAAAATGAAGGTGGAGAGCCAACAATCAGCTACAGGTGCAGTGCCACAAACATGACAAATGGCTTGGGTGACCCATTGCCTTCCTTTGCCACCTAGATAGATGCCCATCTGGAGTAAAAATACTTTAAATTCCTCCTTTGGTGCCGAAAAAATGAGGTGTAGATGAGGGGGCCCACTTATGAAAAGTTGCGAAGCAAAATTTCGCGAAACAGAGGCAATTTGGGCCTTTTTTCCTATATGTGTTGCGCCACTTTGAGGCCCATTTTGAGGCACTTGCAGGACTCCAAAATGTGTCCAAGTGTTCTTGTTGGAAATCCTGTCCTATCTGCATTCCAACCCAAGTCTAATTTTTGAATTTGGAGCTCATTTGCCCCTCCAAATCTTCATTCTCCCAAGACTGCTACCTGTGTGTCAAAATAGGGGCAGTGAGGCCATTTTTTGGGTGTTTTTGACCTACTGGAGACTCAAATCATGCCCAAATTTCTTGCTCGAGTGCCAGTAGTCATGATTTTTCATGCTGAATCCAAAAATGCAAACCATTTCTCATTTGGAGTTCCCAATCCTACGAGTCATGCTGGTGGCGCGGCGCGTATAGAGAAAAAACCTGTGTTTGTGCCAAAAAATTCCATGTGACCAAAAGGCACTATCTTGGGCCACAGAAGCTTCACCCAAGATTCGAACCCGATCTTGCTCTTTTGCCTCTTTTGTTGCTCTACTCAGTTTGGCCTTCAAGCTCCTTATCCAAGCCTTTGCACTCATGTTCTATGCCCTATAATGACAAACCATCCTCCTCACTATGGTTTTGTCTCTGTTGGCCTTCTCCAGTAGTCTCTCCAGGTGGACATTGACCCACTCTAGCCATGACTCACGATCATTGTTGATCTCTTGCTCTAAGGTAGTGAGCTCGATCCTCCTCTGCTGGCTAGCTTGTCGATTCTCACGGAAGTTTTGCAGCTCCACGATTGCCTGCTGGTCCTCAAGCTGCTTGTTCCTTTGCTCCAGGTACTTGATGATCCATCTAGCCCTCTCCACATTGAGTATCAAGTCTTGGATCTCTGTATCCTGCTCCTAAATGGTCATCCTAAGTCGGGCATTCTTTACCTCTACCTCATCATCCTGAATGAGGATGACATCGGTCTCCTGTACTCCTGATGGCCCTTCATCATGCACGGGCTTCTTTCCCTTGTCTAGTACCTGTGTCATTGATGCCGGAAGCGAGGCCCCTTCCAACCTGGGTGGAGATAACACTCCCTTTGCTGCTGCAAACAAGTGCCTACTGTCTCTCTGATATGTAACAAAAACTGGCATGGTAGTCGTCTCGTGGTGCTCATGTTGATGAGAAGGACCACCCATCTCTTGCTCTGGCTCCGATAGTACCTCTGATGTGCTGAAGAAGTCACAGGAGATGAAGTCCTCCCAAGCAATGCCCTGCAATCCCAACTGATGATCTACCAAAATCCGGATGAGAGAAAAGTGGTACACACTGTTAAGCTGCTGCTGAGGGGTCTTATGCAGCATGAAGGTGTTCATCCTCTCTATGTTCCTGCATATGAAAAATGGGAGGTTCATCATCCTCACCCTGGTAAAGTGCATGAGAAATCGGATGTGATAGGCATATAGTCAAGAGAACCTCCCCCCACAGCTGAAGTATTTCATGATCAATCTCATGAAAGGAGCACACTCATCTATCAAGTATCTGAAGGGAAAGAATCTTGTGAGCTGGCTCAAGAATCTGGCCTTGATGTAAGGCTCATAGTCATGCCTATCCACCTTCTTCTTCTTGTGCGACTGTTCTCCAACATTTGGTATACCTTTTGCCACTGATATAGCTACGGGTGTCAATGTGAAAGTGACCCCGGGCAAGATAGACTAACCTCCATGTAGATGAAGCACAAATAGACGGGCCAGCTCATGATGAACTCTAACATTTGCCACCCTTTGACAAAATTCAAAACATGCTAGGTGCTGGAAACATGACATTGTGGGCATGCTTGTAATTCAGTGAGGGTATTGGGCTCATCCCTGACATGTTAACCACTCTTGTGATGTCTCCTAGGAGCCTGCTATTCTGAGGATGAGTCACTCTGTGTCTCCATCTCATACTCTGACGAAAGTTGTCATGTCATGAGTGCAGTATGGACTGTGATTAGGCTGCCCTTTGATGATGGTGTGAGGTTGGGTGCCTTTGTGATATCTATCACCAAGGGGAACAATGAAACAAGGAGTATTAGGAAGGGAGTGATGTAATGGGAATAGGGGTTATAGGGAGAAATTTGTTAGGGATATGGGAGGAGTTTGGGTATTTTGATAGGGTAGGGTTTGGAGTTTTAACAAGGTAGGGTTTGGGGTGTCATGTTGACCAAATAGTGGAGGGATAGGGGAGAGGGTTTGGTAGTAGTTTATGGCAGGGATTTTAGGAAAAATGAGAGAGGGAGGATGGGAAAAATGATAGGTGAGGGTAAAATGGTGGGTGGAATGAAACCTTGGCACTAACAACACATTTTAACAACACTAACCATCATGGTTCTTGTTGATTACTTATGGTTGATTTTATGAATTTTGGTGGCATTCAAACATCTCTATAAACCATCATATCACTAATAAAATTTGATGAACAAGTGATGTTATAAGGCCTACCTCTCAATTTGATAGGCTTCACCAAAATTTGGAAGTGATTGGACACTTGTTTTGGCCCTTTGTCTGTGTGTGTCATGCGCAAAGCCCAGTGCGTCGTGCCCTGGGTATGCATCACGCCTTTGGAAAATTTCAACTGCGGGCAGGCTTTGTGTGCGCCGCACCCTCTGTGTGCACTGCGCTCCTAGGTATATGCGTCGCGCTACTTGAAACTGCCTCCAACTCCCTCAAACACTCACAATTGCACACTTACACCTTTGCAATGTTTCTCCAAGGCTTGGATTAGCACAATGCCTTTGGTTTTGATGAAAACTTGTATATATAGCCTTGGAAGAGATGGGTTTAATTTTTTGCTTCCTTGAAAACCCATTTTTCTAATGTTGTGTTTGGCACTTTTTCACTGACTTTAAAACACACTGATTTTCACTTTCCCTTTGAAATTTTAGCTCAAATGATGAAATTTTCGGCACTCTTTGTAGGGATTGCACGACAGGCATTTGGCCACGGAAACCATGACTGTATTTGAAGAAATCAACTGATGACTTTTCTGAAAATTTTGTCATAAATTACACTATTGACTTTTCTTCAAAACAGAGTTTTGAAGAAGAGTCAAAGTCTATCCACATGACGATGAAGCTCTCTAAATCATAATTGTGTAAGGGCCTCACTCTGGCCTGCATGGATTTACTGGACATGTTCAAAGACCAAATTGATGAATCCCTAGACCTAGACATAGAAAATTACTGTTGTCCTTTAAAGGATCAGATCTTGACTGTCATGGACTTTGATGATTATTGACAAAAGACCTGAGCCAGCAGGGGCTAGACATGAGGGGGAATGACTAGCATGACTTTCTCCATTAGATTATGGCATGCCCCTAGTGGAATGCAGCTGGGTGAATGGAGTGGGACACCTAAACATGAAATGCATAAAGAGTTTTCATCTCTGACGGAGGACTGACCAGACCGACTCTAACATTGGCTCCAATGGGGGATGGTAGTTCCTCGGAGGTGCCAAGAACAACAGATCTCTGGAAGAGCTAGACAGTGCCTTCATCCATTGGGCTATGGAGTCATCATTTTGACAAATAATACAGGACTCTGACTCATTTATGAAACTGAAATGACCAAAAACTGACTCAAACTTGACATTGAAATGACTTAAAGGCTAACTTGACCAAATCTAACAAAATGAAATAAAATGGCATTTATAGTGACCGTGGAAGCAACGTTAATAACTTAGAAATGGTACCGCTTGAGCAGCCGACCATTGATTGGCCCTCCTGGACAATCTTCCCCGTTCATTTCCTTTAGAAGAAAGGCATTCTGCCCCTGATATGTTGCAAACTTGAAAGGACCTTTCCAGAGGTTCTCGAACTTACCATGCTTTCCTTTCTCCTCATTCCTTGCATCCCATTTCAGCACCACATCATCCACCTGAAATTTGTCCACCTTTGCCTTTTTGTCATAAATTTTCTTGATTTTCTCCTACAATTTGGATGTGTTCTTGAAAACTTCTTCTCTGGTCTGCTGCAAGTGGACGATTTTATTCAGCCTTCTCTGCATGGGATCTTCTTCACTGCTAGCCTCCTGAAGAAGTTTGACAACCGGGGCAGCGAGAGAGGAAGGAAATACTGTATCAACTCCATAAACAAGCTCAAATGGTGATGTACCGATGGATTTCTTCTGACTGACCCGTTCTGCCCAAAGCGCATTTACCAACCTCTTATGCCAGCTCTTCTTATTCATTTCCAGCAGTTTCTTGATTATGTTGACCAATGATTTGTTCGAAGATTCCACGAATCCATTGCCTTGCAGATGATAGGTAGTTGAGTGGCCCAAAATGATGTGATATTTATGACAAAAATCTACCATCCTTTTTTATTTGAAAGTTTTTGCGTTATCAATGATTAGCTTATTCAGACAACTAAAGCGAGACAAGATGTTATTTTCGAGGAATGAAATGATTACTGCATCTGTAGCTTGTCTGGTGGGAATCGCCTCAATCCATTTTGTGAAGTAATTTGTGGCTGTGAGGATCCATCTATGTTGTCCAGAAGAAGCGAGATGAATTTCGCCAATAAAATCCAATCCCCATTACTGGAAAGGGGCACTCACCTCTATGGGCTTGAGTGGTAGAGGCTGTAACTTCTGCTTTCCTTAAAAAATATAACACTTATGACAACACTTGACCATCTTATATACATCAACAAACAATGTCGGCCAATAGTACCCTGCTCTCAAAATTGTGTTTTTCGTTGACTTCCAAGAAAGGTGACCACCACAGTCTCCTTGGTGGCAGTCCTCCATGACTTTCTTCACTTCCTTTTCCACCAAACAATTTAACAAGCCGCCACCGAGATCTTTCCAATACAGTGTAGAATTAAGAATGCAAAACTTGGCAGCCTTCAACTTGAGCGTTCTCGCTTTATTTCTAGTCATGTCGGGCGGTGGTGACAATTTTTTGAGCACATATATGATATCTGAATACCATGGAGAAAGAGCAAACATTTCAGATACCTGAATTGATGATTCTTCCTCATTCTCATTGGACATAGCAGTGATCAGATTTATGTCGAAGGCATGCAAGTTTGATTCATCCATTAGCTTTGCCAATCCCTATCCTTTCACCAGCTTTGTGGGCTTTATTTCCACATCATATTCTAGCAAGGCTGCAATCCACTTGCCTATTCTTCCTTCCGGATCGGTCTGCACTAAAACATCTTTTACAGCAGTGTTAGGAACATAGGCCAGAATGTGAGAATGTAGAATATACACCCAGAAATCTTTCAATGCCTTCACAAGTGCAAGGGCTTGCTTCTCAATGACCTTGTACTTTAAGGCTATGTCTCTTATAGCTCTGCTGAAAAATGCAATGGGTCTTTCATGATCATCTCTCTTCTGCAATAACACCGCTGCCATAATATGCTCCGAAGCAAATGAAAATAATATGAAATCCTGAGTGTAGTCCGGGATGACTAGAACTGGAGCTGAGGAAAGAGCCAATTTGACCAAATTGAAAGATTTTACATCCTCTTCGGTCCATTTCAATTGGTTGTCCTTCTTAAGCATGTTTGTCATCTCTCTTAGGTGCTCAATGATATTGGGTGCTGAATGATTGTATCTCCTTTTTATTCCCAGGCAGATCAATTTGCTGAATTGCTTGCACACTTTCTGGGTCAATACGGATGCCATCTTTTGAGATAATGTGCCCGAGTAGTTTGCCTTCTTCCATGGCGAACAAGCTCTTCTTTGGATTTAGCGACAAGCCATATTTTCTACACTTTAGGAAGACGGTTTAAAGATGGTACATGTGCTCTTCATCAGATTTAGAAAACACCGTAAAATCATCCAAATACACCACCAAAAACACATCCTTCTCATTTGCAAAAGCCAATTCCATTTCCCGCTGAAATGTGGCACCCACATTCTTCAAACCGAAAGGCATTTTAGCATAATGAAAGGCTCCCCATGGAGTGGTGAACACTGTCTTGTCTTGGTCATCTTCATGGATAGAAACTTGGTTATATCTGAAATAAACATCAAGCAGTGGCATACGAGATGCTCCCAATACTCGCTGAAGTATATGGTCCATTTTTGGGCAGTGGATAGTTGTGCTTCAATGAAACTTTGTTGAGATTTCTGAAATCAATGCATAAGCGAATCTCACCTGTCTTCTTCCTTACGGCCACCAAGTTAGAGATCTAATCTGAAAATCTGATTGGCTCAATGATCCCTGATTTGTACAACCTGTTGATCTCCTTTTCAATAGATGGTAGCAACTTTGGATTTAGCCTTCTCAACTTTTGTCTGAATGGTTTTTGATTGGGCTTGATGGGTATAGTGTATTGAATTATATTAGTATCATATGTCTTTAAGTCGGAATAGTCCCAAGCAAACACATCTGCAAATGAAGACATCAAACTGATATATTTGTCCTTGATCTTTGGCGGCGATGCCTTGGACAATTTTACCAATTTAGGATCTGCAGTTGTTCCAATATTGACCTCTTCCACACCCTTCTCTGTTGGCTGCAATGTTGGCTTGTGGGCTACATCATCTTGATCAAAGAGTTCTTCTAGAGGTATCAAACCTTTGGGAATAACGTTATTCTTCAGCTACAACATGTCCATTTCATTAATTTGTACCTCATCTATACCATTACCTTTACCATCATCATTTTCTTCATCAATTGAGGTCTCTTTGAATTTGCCTTTGTTTTGCAGAAAATCATCAATCTCCTCATCATCTTAGAACACTTGCCAATATCTCTGATTGTTTGGAACGGTTGGACGATGCTTGACATGAATTTTGAATTTGTTGCTAGAGTTTATTGGGATCTTCAAACTACTTGCTGTCTTGGCAAGAGCATCAGCAGTATTATTTTGTATACGAGGCACACATGTCAAGGTGTATTCTGAAAATAATTTTAAAATGTCTAGGACTACATTACAGTAAGCCTGCATCCTAGGATGCTTTGCTTGATATTTGCCTCTGACCTGCTTGATAACCAATTGGGAGTCGCCATATACTGAAATCCTCTTCGCATTCAGCTTTCTAAGAATCTTTAGGCCAGCAATTAGAGCTTCACACTCAGCTTCATTATTTGAACACTCAAAAGCCAACTTGTAAGAGCATACCCGCACGTTACTAGGGGCTTTGTTTGGGGCGGAGAAAGGACTATGTACCCAAATTCCAATTCCAGCGCCATCATTTCCCACTACTCCATCGAAATCCATGGTCCACAAACCTTCTTCCTCCTCTTGCAAGTGCTGGAAATTTGTTTGTTGTGCCTTGGCTGCTTGCTGTCCCTTGCTTTCAGCTGATTGCCCAACAGTGTTCTGCTGTTCTTGTTCTTCTTTCTTCAAAACTTCTCTGAAATTTTCTATTATTTCCGGAATATCCTCTGCTTCAACTAACTGACTATCTATATCATTTAAACTATCTAAATACAAAACAAAAGACTCTAAATCTGTATGTACATAGTTAATTGGATGATTTATCGGTTTATCCTTGCCTGTGATCATGTACTTCATTTTTTGTTCTCGATATAATTTCCTCATTTGTCCAAACATTAGAATCGTAGCATAGGAGAAATCTAGTTGTAGTGTCCCTTTCAGTTTTGCTACCCAAGACCTGGAAAGAAGCATGCCAAACCTTGGAGGAATGTCTGCTACCACAACATCCATCAAAACATTCTTCATTGGGAGCTGATCCAAACTCACAACCAAGTCTTTGATGAGACCTATACATCTTACTCTACTGGAATCAAATGAATTGAGATCATGATATTGCCGGGTGATGTCCAGACCAAGCTTATCCATGATTGTCTTGGGCATGAGATTGTGAGAGGCTCTGAAATCGAACATGACGTTATGTAACACAAAATCATGCAACCTTAAACTGATGTAAAAAGGTGGCACATCACTATCAGGAGACTCGCCATTTGATGCTGGCCCAAAAATCATTTCAGGTTGATCATCTTCGACATTCACCATGTTGGACATTGGGTCCAAATTCAACATTTTAGATGCTTGTCCTTTATAACTGTTGTTCTTCAATGTTTCAGTCAAGGGGATGGATATCTTCAATTTAGAAATCTCATTCTCTAAATTGAAAGCGGGAATATTTTCTACCTCTTTGACTGGGATTTCTTTCCTTTCATTTTCTTTCGATGCAACTTGTTGATGTGATGGTTCTACTGATGTTGATTTGCTGCTCTCCGGATCAACCACCTCTTTTCCTTTCCTTTGTGTAACTGTCAAATCATTCTTTGACGCTTCAACATCCATCCTTTTCTGAATGGGTATGACCGGAACATCTCTGTTTCTAAGTGAATATCACTGCTGTTGTACAGATAAAGCATTCATGTAGCCTCTTTGATATTCATCTGATTCTTCCTCCAAGACGGTGTTGCTTGCTAGAATGAAATCTACATCTTTGTGTGCAGCTGAATTCTCTGCATACTCCTCCTCTTCAGTGAGATAAATAGGAAAATCATCAGGAGTAAAGAGGTGATTTTCTTCACCTATTACATTTTCGTCCTCATCTGATTCTAGTCCATGCACAAAATTTTGCTACAAAGATGTCTGCACTGGCTATTGTGCAATCGGCTCTTGGGCTCGCTGATCTCTCTGTCTTATTCTATACTGTGGTTGTTTCTGCCCATGAAAGTTAGGATTTCTAACTTGTGGCTCTGGTTTGTCAAGTTTCACTCTTTCAAGCATCTGCTCTACCTTTCGAAGTAGCTGATCTACCAAGGAAGATTCTTCCTTTGCAGTGACCTTCTTCTCTGCTTTTGCTCTAGCTCTCTTGGTTAGCAGATTTTCTTCAACGCTGACCGCTATCTTCTGCATGTCTTCCATTGTGGCTGGTTCTCTTTCTCTCAATTGATAAGCCATGTCAGCATCAAAACCATCTGGGAACTTCAACATGGCTAGTCCCATAGGTGGCCTTAGATTATCTAGAATTTCATTATAAACTGTATTGAATCTAGTGTAATAGTCATGGACCGACTCACCAGTGTTTCTTTTGATTTGCTCATATTCGGCCAGAATTTGAAGAGGATTCTTTTTCACTTCCCAGCAGTTTAAAAATTGTCTTTGTAGGTCATCCAAGGCAGCGATACGAGCAGTCGGAAAACCTCTGAACCATTTCCTCACTTCACCTGCAAATGTCTGTACAAAAAGTCTCATTGCCACATTCTCCGCATCGATCTCATGAAGTTCATAGAAGTCTGCCATTCTATCCACATGTTTCTGAGTAGTAATGCCATTAGGAGTGCCATCAAAAAATGGGATTTTGCTTTGGTAATCTACGGGCATATCATCTAAAACTTGAGGCAAAACAAGAGGTGCAAAGCAGGCATCCATCACTCTTGGCGGATTTGTCCTTGGAGGTGTTGGAGGAGTGTGCACAGTTTGTAAGGGGCTAGCAATTTGAGTTTGAAGCTGAGCTACTATGTAGTTATCAATTGACTGGTTAGCCCTTTCCATCTCCAAGTCTATAAGAAATTGTGGACTGTGGATAGTAGAGTTAACCGCTCTTTCGGACTTGGTTTTGAACAACGATAATTCAAACTGCTCATCAAACTCTAGCTCTTCAATATACTAAAAAATGTCCGGGCATGAATGGGATTTGAGCACAGGTGATATAGATCTTTCTTGATGATGAATTATTGAAATCAAATTGGGATTTTCGTAGATGTGCGGAGGGTAGGGATCTGGATTAGCTCTGGTGTATCTTCTAGAAGCCAGTGTGTTATTGAAAAAATCAAAGGACACAACCAACTTTACTCAGCCTATCAAATGCTAAAATTATCATCCAGAAGCTTAGAATTATTAAGAAGTAAGGGGATTTATTTCATCCCCAGTGGAGTCGCCACTATTTTAGCACCTAAATCCACCTTAGGCTAAAAGAAGGAAAAATTCAAGGTAACCACAAACCACGCTCAGTCTGGTAGCTAGCCCTACCAGAACAGGAGAGGGCTCTCTCCGAGTCATGCTCAGTGAATAGATAAATGAAATGGCCTGAGATGACTTACAGTGAACTATTTATCTTATGCTAGTAAGTGAATATGGATACAAGAAGTGATTTTTATAAATGACTATGTTTCTGGGATGGTATGGGACCAATGGACCTCAATGAAACAGAGAATTTAATACAAAGGCACGGATTACTTCGTGAGGCAAGATAGGCGGAAAGCCTAGCAATTTAGTTTAAGATAGTGCGGAATGGAGAGATTGATTAAGAGGGTGAAAAGGTCATGGACAACATGAATCCTTTTCAACAGAAGAATGAACACTGAACATGAAATTTTCCCATAGGCAGAGCAATAAAATTGAATTCTACCTTAGCTAACTTAGAAAATTTCA
>APFE030134647.1:7271-19858 GCA_000404065.3 Pinus taeda
CAACGAAGGGGGGCTCCGCCCCCCCTCTAACCCCTTAGTTAACTATGTGGGCTAGTCATGGAAAGAATATAACACAACCGAACATGTTTAGGGCTTCAAAACAGATCCAGAAGTTCAGGACCCGAAAAACTACTATAAATAGTAAACTGTGCTACAATTAAGGAAATTGAAAAGCTAAAAGAAACAATGGTGGGGGTCCAAGTGGACTTGGCAGGTGGCCACTAATATCCACCTGGATCATTCCTCCCTCCTCAGGAAGCAATGGTGCCCATTGCGTTGAGTTCCTCCATGAGATGAGGAAGCTTTTGCTGAACTTGGTCCCTGGTGAGCCACTTGCCCTGGTGAAGGAGTTGACCTACTTTGACAACTCGATACAATTGGATATTCTACTGGCGAGTGTGCTTGATTTGTGTGTCCATGATCTAATCAATTGTAGCTTGTTCCATGCAATCTGGATTTAATTATGTGGGTGTGAGTTTTTTTGCAATGTCAGATGCGTCTAACAATGGTGGAAAGTATGGTCGATGGAAGTCCACATTGAACACTGGGTGCAGGCTAAGGAATAGGGGAATGAGCTCAAATGCATTGTCTCCCACATCCTTGGTAATGATGTAAGGACCATATTAGAGGGGTATGAGCTTTTGATAGGCTCTGGTAAGGCGTTCCTTTTGCAAATGCAACTAGACTTTGTCGCCCACCTAAAACTTGTGTGGCACCCGATGTTGATCATGTCATTGCTTATACTTGGCATTTGATTTCTCCAGAATGTCGTGGACCTACTGCCGAATATGTTGGATGTGCTCAATGAAGTTGTTTGCCTTATCTATTTCGGACTGAACATGAGCCGAATCTGCATGAGTAGCTGCAATTGGCATGGCCACATCAATGGGACATAGTGGCTAGAATCCCAAGCCCACCTGAAAAGGGTTAGGGCTAGTCGAGCTATGGAGAGCCCAGTTGTAGTTGTGTTGAACATAGGGGAGGCTCTCATCCCATGTGCATGGATGCTTTGAGTTGTACATGCATAGAATGTGTACGATGATCTTGTTGACAACCTCTTTCTGGCCATCAGTTTAAGGATGGAAGGTTTTGGACTTAGTGAGTTTGGTGTCTAGCATCGACCAGAGACTAGAACAAAATGTATTGAGGAACCTACTATCCCGATTTGAGATGATAAACTGTGGGATCCCAAAGTGTACCCACACTCATTCAAAGAAGAGTGTAGTAGTGGCTTTTTCTGTGATATTCTTCTTGTAGGTCTCCATAATGGCCATCTTCGAGAATTCGTCGACGACCAAAAAAACACAGTCGTTTCCATGCTTAGTAGAAGGAAGGCCTGACATGTCATACATGGAGATGGATTCCCAAGGTCGATTAGGGGTAGGAAACATGGTATAGAGGCCTTGCTTCTTGATGGTCAATTTGGCAATGGCGCAGGCAGTGCATGATTTGATGTACTTCCCATAGAAATACTTTTGCAGTACTGCCACCGTTTTCTCTACCCTAAAATGCCCAGCAACCCGACTATAGTGTGTTTCCTAAATCATCTTGCGATGCTCGCTTGAAGGAACACAAAAGTGGCATAGCAGGGCATTCGGGAGGTGAAAATATGGAACATGCTGACCCTCCAAGAGTGTCTAGTACACGTGGCCGAATTCTGGGTTGCTTTTGTAGAGAAGTGGCCAATCAGAAGTATGATGCGCACAAGAGTTGATCACGGTGGTTAATGCCATGATTAGTGGTCGACTGAGGCAATCTGAAACATTATTGGTGCTACCCTTCTTATACTTGATATTCAAATGGAACTATTTCAGGTATGTGGACCACTTCTGATAGTGATCATTCTACAACTTCCTTTGGGTCTGTATGAACTGCAAGGGTTGATGGTCTGTGTGGATGACCGTTTCCTTTTCCAAAATGTAATGCTTCCATTGTCGGCATGCCTGCACAATGGAATAGATCTCTTTGTCGTAAGTGGGATACTTCCGAACTGTGTCTGAAAGTGTCTCACTATGATATGCCACTAGATGCCCATCTTGAGTAAGGACTGCCTCAATAGCATAGTCAGAGGCATTTGTCCCGACCTCAAATGGTTGTTGCAAGTCTGGTAATGTGAGCACTGGTGCCGAACAAAGGCGATCTTTCAACTCTATGAATGCCTTCTGTTGAGATTCAAACCAAAAGAATTTTTCTTTCGCTCCTCCCTTGGTGACTCAAGGGCCAAGTGATATGAGAAAATCCCAACACGAACCTGCGATAGAAATTGGCAAGACCTAGAAAGCTGCAGAGCTCTGTCAGAGTGGTTGGAGATGACCAATCCCGAATGACTTGGATTTTGGATGGATCCACATGCACCCCCATTCATAAATACTATATCCCAGATACTGGACCTGGGTCATGCCAAAATTTCATTTCTCCAAATTGGCACATTACTTGTGTTGTCGTAGTGTTTGGAGAACCTGTCGAATGTGGTATAGATGCTCTTCCCAACTCTGGCTGAAAATCAGGATGTCATCCAAGTATACCACTACAAATGAGTTGGTGAATAGCCACAAGATGTAATCCATTAGCCTCATGAAGGTTGCAGGAGCATTCGTCAATCCGAAAGGCATAACCAACCATTCAAAAAGGCCCTCCTTGGATTTGAAGGCAGTCTTCCACACATCGAAGGGTTCGATTGGTACCTAGTGATATCCTGACTTCAAACCGATCTTGCTGAAATATTTTTCCCCCTTCAGTTGGTCCAGGAGGTCATCAATCTATGGGATCGGGTACCTATTACAGATAGTGATCTTGTTCAACGCTCGATAGTTAATACAGAGTCTCCAAGTCCCATCCTTCTTCTGTACCAACACAGTTGGGCTCCCACAGGGCGATGAACTTGTACGAATGTGACCTTTTTGCAGCAGCTCCTGAATCTGCCTCTTGATTTCATCGTTCTCCATAATGAAGTGACAATAGATTGGTCCATTGGGTAGCGACACATTTAGGGTCAGATTGATGGATTGCTTGACCTGATAGTGTAGAGGAACCCTCGCGGGGAGGTGAAGATGTCCTCGTACTCCTCCATGAATTTGTCAATTTGTAGTTGTCCTACAGAGGGGCCCTGTCTGGAGGTCATGGCCATCGTCTTCTTCTTTCCTTGAGGGCATATCATCAGGTAAAAAAAATCATGGTTTTGGAAATGATCTTACTGCATTGTTTTGGAGTAACCAAAGAGATGGTGGTAGGCGGTGCTACCTCCGGTATCCTATACAACTTATTTCCCAAAGTAACAATAACAGCACGGGGCCTTGATTCATACACAACATGTCACTTCCACAAGTATGGTTTTCCAAATAATACATCACAAACATCAAGGGGAGCAACGTCACACAATACCTCATCTGTGAAGGGCTTGATGTTGTATGCAAGGCGACACTGCTGGCTCACGCGAAGATCCCGTCCTTGGTGAAGCCACTCGATGGTGTACGGTTGTGGATGTGTTGTGGTTGGTAAACCGAGCCACCTCATGACCTCTGCCGAAATGAGGTTCTTTTGGATCCTGTTTTTGACAATGAACTCTAGCGGGGAACCCTTTACCCACATCTGGGAGTGGAAAAGACGCTTCTCCTCCTCTGGATCTTTGGGTTCCTCCTTCTGGATCTTTGTTGTGGCAATGGTGGCATTGCGCTCCGCATCAATAATCTGCTTCCCTCTGTCATTCCCCTTGTCAGGTTCTGACTCAGAGTCAGAACATGCATCTGATTCTGAAACCTTTAGTTCAGCCACCAATGACTGCTTGGCCCGACACTCACTTGTGTTATGAGTGGAGCTCTTATGGAACTCACACCACTTTCCCATGTCCTTTTTTGGTTTCACGGTGTTGTTCTTTGCTTGCAGTTTTAGCGGGTTATCTTGGGCCGCCCCGCCTTGGCTTTGTCCTCTATTCTACGGTTTGGGGGCACCTTTCCCTTGCTTCGGTTTTGTAGATCCAAATTCTCGCTTCTTCTATTTAAACTTTTGCTCGATCTTGATGGCATATTGGTATGTCGTTCCGAGCAAGGAGATGTTCAGAAATTCTATTTCTTCCTGGATGTACCTATGTAGGTAGCCACAGTATTTGAGTACCAAATGCTACTTTGAATCCTTGATACCCAAGTTTGTGTGAAGGGTATGGAAAATATTAGTAAACTATGTCACATCTTGGTCCCTTCCCTGTCGCAAGATGGTCCACTTTATGTATTAATCCTCACAGCTTCCAACAGGGTAGTACTGCTCTGTGATGGAAATTCGGAATGAATTCCAAGTGGGTGCAACTGAAAACAGTGAGGTCGTACTTTCATCCTTTCGCTCGCAGTAGGTTTCCCACCAATCCTTGACGTGGAGGGCGGCTTTGAGAAGAGCGAAAGTAATCGTTTCCCGGCCGAAAAAATCATGAACAGAAAAATACCCTTCTAGTAGATTTAACCATTTATCTACAATGTCTACATCTATCTGACCCTCAAATATGGGAATATTAAAGTTAACTTTTACCTTAAAGGGTGTGGCGCTTCGAGAGTAGTTTCTAGAAGTAGATGTGTTGTCCCTAGGTAGCCGCTGAAGGATCTAGGAAAAGTTGTCCATCATCACATTCCTTTGTCGCTCGAGGGCCTCTTCGAGCAAGATTTTGATAGGATCTCTTGCCCCCTTGTCTTTATTTTCATCCACCATGGGAGGTCGTCGGGATTTACGAGGCTGGTCTTGCAAAGGTTCGACCAGATCAAGCCCTAACTCCTTATATCCTGACCTTGTTAGGGACATGCAAATAAAGACAAAGAAAGAGAAGACCGCTCTGATACCACTGATCCATATTTAAATAGGAATGCAACATATTATAGATATAACCATACATATAGAGATGCAATAGAAATAATACTTCATTTCATTACTGTAAAACATTGAAATATGCTTACAAACAGAAATGGAAATAAACTAGCTAGGGTGATGGTAGCTTATTTTTGAGAAGAGATGTGGGGGCTACTTGGCTCTAAACTCTATTACAATGAGGTTAGAAGGCCTTTTTATTGAAAACCCTAAACATCCAAAAACATAACCCTAGAGGATGAAACGCCAAACTGTGGACCTCGTTTGGGTAAATTGGTACATTAACTTCCCGGGGTCGTAACTTTGGCATACGATCTTCGTTTGATGCACACAATATCTCGTTAGAAATATCTATCCGAGAACTATAACTTTTGGAAGAGAAACATTGGTCCAAAAAACATCATTTAGGCCTCAAAACAACTCCAGAAGTTCAGGACCCGAAAAACTTCTAAAAATAGTAAATTGCGCTATAATTAAGGAAGCTGAAAACCTGAAATAAACAATGGTGGGGGTCCAAGTCGACTTGGAGGGTGGCCACCAATATCCACCTAGATCACGCGTATACACGCAGGTTGCCTTCAGTGAAGTAGCGTATACATGTTGGCATATGAATGATCAGGGTTACAGTTGATTTTGTGTGTTTATGCACTATTCTGAATTCAGTTTTGTGTTCTTGTTACATTGATCTCACTATTCTATTTGAATTAAGTTGGTTTTTACTTTAGTTGATCTACAAGTTATGATGTATTAAAGCAGGTGGATCCAATGTGAAAATTTATGAAATGTAGTCCACAGACGCTGAGGGTTGGAGCCTTTAGTGAGGAAGTCAAAGCTTCCTGCCAGTAGTAGCTGGTAATCAGATCAGGGGGTTGGAGCTCCCTTCCAGTAGGAGATGGAGAACGAGTGAAGGTTGTAGCCTTAAGTAGGTGGGTTCCTGCGTGACATGAGTCTGCACCAATACAAGAATGTAAGAAAATTTTGATATTAATAAGTTTGAAGATTGAGACGAAGACAATGGTGGTTTTCTCTCACATTGGGTTTCCACCTTAATCCTGGTGTTCATGTGTGCTATGTATGTGGGATTATTTATTCTATTCATACTACACCTGCTTCTTATTAAATGCCTAATAAATTCTTAAATTTTGGATTAAGTTTAAGAAATAAAGAATTAATTGTTTTACAAGTTTACTGAGCATATGCAAGTTGTTTTACAACATTCGTGTACATACGCGAGTTGGGTTCAGTGAAGTCATGTACATATTTCAAAAAAGAAAATTATTATTGTGAGTTTTAAAATACTGATTCACCCCCCGCGCCCGTACCCCCCCCTCCCTTAGTATTTTTCCCAACAATTGGTATCGAAGCAGGTCCTTCAAAAGAAGCTTGATTGCTTGGAGGAAGATCTCCCAATATGAGCAATCAAGACAGAACGACATCTATTAGATCACCACTCTTCAATGGAAATAATTTAATATATTGGAAGACAATAACCAGATCCTATCTCTAGTGCTTTGGAGCAGATGTTTGGGAAATTGTGGAAGGAGGTTACCAATATCCATCTGCAGTTCCCACAGATGCAACAGAAAAGAAGATGTATGAAACCAATGCCAAACCTTCCAATGCATTACTGGGAAGTCTGACATAATTAGAATTTGTCAAATTTATGCAGTTAAACATGACAAAAGAAATATGGAACAAAATCATTCAAAGCTATGAAGGTGATACCAATGTAAAAAGTGCTAAACTCCAAACTCTTAGAATTCAATATGAAACTCTTATAATGCATAATGATGAACGTATTTCTAGTTTCTTTCTGCATATAGATGAGATTGTAAATTGCATGAAAATTTTGGGTGAAGAAATAAAGGACACCACTTTAGTAGAGAACATCTTAAGATCTCTAACTCCTAAATTCGATTCAAAAGTGCTTGCCATTGAAGAGAAGCAAAATCTGTAGACTCTTACTGTTGTTCAACTTCATGGGATCTTGACTGCTTTTGCAATGTGGAAAGGAGGTCTTCAAAAGTCAGAGAAGCCACATTTAAAGCATCTGCAAAAGGAAGAACAAAAGGAATCATGATATATATCAGAAGAAGATGAGGTGAAATTTGTAAATAAACTTCAACTGGGCACTGAAAGGTTCAGAGGTAAGCTTCCCTTCAAGGGTTTTGCTTGTGACAGAGTTTCTCATTATGCTACTAAATGTCCTCATAAAGACAACCATGGAAAAGGGAAGGATATTTCAAAAGGTAATAGGAGACGGTTTGACAATAGAAGAAGTTATCATACTCATGAAGATAGTGATGGCTTGTCAAATAGTGAAGAAGGAGAATCTGATCAAGATCTTAAATTTATAATGGCTTTTGAGAAAAATACTAATGAGCCTAATGATAAATTTGTTGATGCTTTAGAGGAAGAATATTTCTTTGAAGAAATTACTCAACTCGAAATTTGCTTGGAAGAAAACAAAGTAGCCATAGATAAATTGAAGCATCAACTCATAGAAAAGGAAAAGCATAATGAGAAGTTAGAATGTGAAGTAGTAAGTCTAAGAAAGGAACTTGAGAAAATAAAAACTTTGAATCTTAGATTTGCTAAAAGGATTTGAAACCTTAGATGAAATTATCAAGGTACAATGCTCTCCTCTTATGAAGACAAGTCTTGGATACATTGGAGAAACATCTCAAATAGAAAAGTCTTCAACCACCACCAGAAGCTATCTAAACGCAACAAAAACTAGTCAGCAAAGCTTCAGTCCTTAGCAAAAGAATAAAGGCATTCCACAGTTAAATCATGTTCACTCTAATCCAAGGATGAACAACAATAGAAGCACTAGTCGAAAGGTAAACAACGCCAAAAGATTCTATGATCACATAAAGTTCTTCTTTAATGGACAATGTTTCTCATGTCATAATTTTGGTCATAAGGCTTCTCAATGTGTTGCATACAAAAGCATCATGACTAGAGAAGCAAGAAAATAAAGGAATGAGACAGGAGTCAAGAAGAACACTTATAATAACTTCTCACCTCTTAAAGATGAAATTGAATTCTAATTTTGCAATAACTTTGGACATGAATAATCTGAATGCAGGAGAAAATTACAACCAACATCTCAAAAAGAGAAAATATCAACAAATTCTAAGGTATGGAAAAGGAAGGAGTTATAGTACGGAAGTTTTGGCATAGCATTTTTTGTAGAAGGACAAAAAAATCAATGGTACATTGATAGCGTATGCTCAAAACACATGACAGGTGATAAAGATAAACTTATTTCATACAATGCTTTAGAGAAAGAAAAGAATGTCACTTTTGGAAATGATTCACCTACTGTCATTAAGGGTAAAGGTTCTGTTTTTCTAAAAGAAAAGGTTACAACTAGTAAAGTTATGTATGTTGATGGATTAAAGCATAACTTATTGAGGGTTAGACAAATGTGTGACCAAGTAAATGAGGTGGTATTCTGATCAAAAGAATGTGTGGTTCGTGAACATGACATAGGAAAGACCATAATAAAAGGAACAAGAACCCCGAGTAACCTGCATATATTGAAAGTTGGCCAAGAACAATGTTACCTAGGCAAGGCAGAGGAAAACTGGTTATGGCACAAAAGGTTGGGACATCTAAGCTTCTCTCAAATAAGCAAATCAAGCAAGCTCAAAGTTGTTTGTAATCTACCCAACATCATCCTACCAGAAAGTACCATATGTAAGTCATGTTAATTCGGTAAGCAAACCAAAGTTAAATTGAATGCCAAAGAAGGATCAATAAGTAAGCCTCTTGAACTTATGCATACTAATTTGTGCTGATCAGAAAAAGTCACCTCGTGGAGAACAATTCTATATCTTATTCATTGATGACTTTTCTAGAATGCACTAGATCGGTTTATTGAAACACAAAGATGAAGCATTTGATAAATTTAAAGTCTTCAAAGAATTAGTTGAAAATGAATTAGATATAAAAATCAAGTGTCTTAGATATGACCAAGGAGGAGAATACATATCAGATGACTTCTTTGATTTCTGTGAAAAACATGGCATAAAAAGACAATTTTCTATAACTAAAATTCCTCAACAAAATGGCGTGGCAGAAAGAATGAATAGAACTGTTCAACAAATGGCTCATGCTATGCTCGATGAGACTAGAATTCTTGGAACCTTCTGGGGTGAAGCTGCACATACCACATTAAATATTCTCAACAAGGCTCATGTTCGTGTGAATAGTAATAAAAACCTGTATGAACTTTGGTATGGTAAGATTCCCACTGTAAAGCATATTAGAGTTTTTGGAAGCAAATGTTTCATAAAAAATAATGATGAAGAACTTGGTAAGTTGGAAGCTAGAGCATATGAAGGAATACTTCTTGGTTACTCATCTAGAAGCAAAGGGTACAAATGTTACAATAAGAGAATTCGGAAAATTTTTGAATGCATTGATGTTGTGATTGATGAAGCACGTAGAGATCCCAAAAAGGTAACATCAAAAAAAGAGGATGATGACGATGAATTCTTTACCACATAAAATTGCAATGATATAGATTCTGAAGAAACCAATGAAGCAGCAGAAAAAGACACATCAGACAAAGAAAAAGGCTTCATCTAGGTATGTTCAAAAGAATCATTCAGAAACTCAAATTCTAGGAGAGAAGGAATCTAGGGCACAAACAAGAAGAACCCTTGTACGATCTCCTATTTATCTAACTTTATAATCCACCATTGAACCAAAAAATGTAAATCAAGCTAGTAAATATGAATGTTCGGTTAAGGCTACGAATGAAGAACTTTATCAAATTGAAAAGAATGATACTTGGGAATTCGTTCCAAGGCCTCATGATAAAAATGTTATTGGAACAAAATGGATATTCAAAAATAAGTTGAATGAAAATGGAGAGGTCAATAGGAACAAAGCTAGACTTGTTTGTAAAGGTTATGCTCAACAAGCAGGTATAGACTTTGAAGAAACATTTTCACCAGTAGCCAAACTTGAAGCCATCAGAATTTTTCTTGCAATTTCAAGTTTTTAACATTTCGAAAATTTATCAAATGGATGTAAAATTTGATTTCCTTAATGGAGATCTAGAAGAAGAAGTATATATTGAACAACCAGAAGGATTCATTTTGGGAATAATTAAAACCTTATATGCAAACTCAAAAAGACTTTATATGGGCTAAAGCAAGCTCCGCGGGAATGGTATTATCGTCTTGACAAATATCTTCAACAACAAGGTTTCACAAAAGGATTCATAGAGAACAACTTGTGCATGAAAATTGAGGATGATAAACTGTTAATTATTGTTGTTTATGTTGATGATATCCTCTTTGGCAGTGATGAAGAATCTATGAGTCAAAACTTCGCTTCTGTTATGAAACAAGAATTTGAAATGTCTTTACTTGGGGAACTAACCTATTTTCTTGGTCTAAAAGTGCAACAAGAAAAAGATTGCATCTTTCTCTCACAAAAAAAATATCTCAAGTAGATTCTGAATAAGTATGGGATGGAAGATTGCAAACTTGTATGTACTCCCATGATGACAAGATGTAGCCTCAGTTCTAATGATGATTCTCCCACAATAAACCAACCAGAGTACAAGTCTATGATTGGAAGTTTGTTTTATTAGATATCATTTTTGGGATTCAACTGCGTTAAGTAAGTCATTCACGTATGACCATTTCCATGAGAGGTAGTCGTAACTGACTAATTTCTCATGATTTTTGAATAGTTCACTTAGCACTCATTGCATCGGGTGATGCTCACAGGGGTGAAGAAGTGGGATTGAAACTAGTGAAATGTGGAGAACGAATCACATAGCATCAATCATCACTCCCGGGGCTTGCACCCGGTAACCAGGACTTCCCAGGAGGTCACCCATCCCAGAACTCCTCTGGCTCAAGCGCGCTTAACTGTGGAGTTTTTCCACAATTAAGCCCACTTAGCTTGCTACCCCATTTGCAAAACCTTAGCAACTATTGTGATTGTTGGGATTGTTGGACATTTCCAAGCCAACTAAAAGGAGTCACATCTTCAGGCAGTAAAGAGAATATTCAAATATCTCCAAGGAACCCAAGACTTTGGGCTATGGTATCCTAAGATGCAGATATCAACCCTTCATGCATACATAGACGCAAATTGGGCTGGAAATGTTGATGACCAGAAAAGCATTAGTGGAGGTGCATTTTACGTGGGACTCTGCTTGGTATATTGGTTCAACAAGAAACAAAGTTCCATTGCCTTATCTACAACGGAAGCAGAGTATGTGGTTGTTGCATCTTGTTGCACACAACTTCTCTGGATGATGTAAACATTACAAGATTACAAATCAAAATTTCTTCACCCATCTCCATCCTATGTGATAATACAAGTGCTATTAATATTTCATAAAATCATGTTATGCACTCCAAGACCAAGCATATTCCAATTAAGTATCATTTTCTATGAATACAAGTGCTTGAGAAAAACGTTAAATTGGAGTATGTTCCCTCCAAAGAACAAGTTGTTGATATATTTACTAAACCTGTTCCCAGAGAAGAATTTGAATATCTAAGACAGAATCTGGGAGTTATCTCTGCCTCATTTTGCTATTAATCTAATATGCTCAATCTACAGGTGAAAATTCAGAAGGTTTCTTTCCGTACTTGGGTTTCATGAAGTATAGTCGCGTATATATACAAGTTTCTTTGCTGATAGTCGCGTATGATTTTTGCTAATAGAAAAACAATGGGACAGACTCAAGATCAACCTTTGACATCCTACTGCCATTTATGATTTGATTTTTCTTGGTCTAGTGTTGATGGGTACAGTTTGTTGTTATGGTATAGAGCTATGTTTTTTTCATTGATATTTATCTAATTGATGAATATGCTTTGATGAATGATTTGTTGACAATGAACAAGTAACATAGGTTCAAGGGGAGCATTAGCCTTGCAGAATATAATGGATTTTTTTGGCATTATGGTTGCTGAATATGCTACTATTAAGATATTTTGGTCTCAATTATTAGTGTCATATATGTCATTTGATGTAAAGGTCATGTGAAGACTTATGATGTAATAATTGTCATATTCAGTCATGTATGGACTTTTGAGGTCATGTCAAATATGTAATCCCACTAAGTTGGGGTGGTAGTGTCAAAAATGTAATCCCACTTGGTTGGATGGTTGAGTCAAATATGTATCCACACTTGGTTGGGTGATTGATGTAATTATGATTCCTTGGTGATAGGAAGTTCATACTCAGTTGAGTTATAGAGTCATGTTCTTCATTGGAAAATCTTTTTGAAGATTCAGCATGTGCTCAAGGAGCATGGATAATATAGTACAAATAATATCCAAAGGGGGAGATTTTGTCTGCCCTTTTCCCTTGATGTCGAAGGGGGAGATTTTGTCTGCCCTTTTCCCTTGATGTCAAAGGGGGAGAGTATCTTGGTGTATGAATAATGGTTATTTGACGTATCTAACATGTTTCTACAGGTTGAGGTGATAAACACCAACATGGTTTCCATCAAGTCCAAAAGGGGAGTTTGTTGGCATTATGATGCATGTGTTGTCCTTGATGGCAACTCACTTGTAATAAAACAAGTATATGTTAACCAGATTGTAGGTTTTAACCCCGTACAGAAATTACCTGCATACGAATTCTAAATCACAGGAAAAATAAAAATGCGAGAACATAACACATATACACAGAGATTTCCCACTTGATCTCAAAACCGAGACTACCAGCTTGATTTTTCATTATATTCCTTTCAA
>APFE030134649.1:0-13805 GCA_000404065.3 Pinus taeda
TATTCCTGCAACAAGCAATTTAAATATGGCATGGTCAGTTTAGACCTGTTGGGCCACCCACAAGATGGATTAGCAAGAGATTTGTAGAGTATGATACTGCCCAAAAGATAGTAGTGGCATTTTTACTGGCCACTTTCCTGGTCTTTAGTTTGGGGTTCATTTTCACTTTTCTCTTTGACCATTTGATTTTCTTGCCTTTTGATTATTCTTTTAAGGCATACCCTCTTTTTATTTTTTAATTTTAATAGCATGTACACAAAATATGGAACCTTTGCAGCATGCAATGATGAACATATTTAGCCCTTCCACTGTCAATCATGAAAGATGAATCCTATTGGTATAGGAACCTAACACCAACATCAAAGGAAGCCACGAGAGATGACAATAGGAATAGGGTGGCGATACAACCAAAAGAGATCTCGAGCATCGGCACAGGTGGGCATAGAAAGACCACAGTGAGAAAAAATATGCAGTGAAAATTTGAACCATGTGCAATCAGAGCACCCATAGGAAACAACATCGATAGCAACACAGGAGAGAAGAATAGGAAATAAAGGAGGATAAGAGGCACAAACTACAGGTTTGAGGAGGCTAGGGTTCGTCGCTTGGCCTCAACTCCCTCAGCCAAACTTTTAAGCTTGTCAAAGAATTTTAATATATCGCCACTAAGAAAAATATTTTGATTCTATATTTCCTTTATTTGATCTAATAATTTACAAACTATTTTTTTTTTCAAAAGGAAAAAGTCAACAAACTTTGTATTGATATAAGACTATTTACATTTATCGGTATTTACCAACTATCTTTGCATCATTTTCCACAAATTCTAATATTTACAAAATGGTCAATGCATCCCATATAAAACCTATCAAAAAACATATAAGGCATTGATTACATATCTAAACAGTAATGACATATCTAAATATGACCACAAAAGTGATATATACCAGAACCACTAAAGAAATTAAACCAAAATAACCCCATGAAAAAAATCATGAATAGTAGATTTTCCTAATCCTGAGAAAATAGTTGTTGTTGTATGCAATGTAGATTATCTCGCCAGGAAGATATGCATCTGTAGTCCCATTTTATTCCTGGAAAATATGAGAAAATTCAACCCATCAAAAAATTCAAACATGTTTTTAATCCTTTGCATCCAATATGAGGGCATGGGAGGATCGAAGGAAATCTTGTATGCAAACCATTCAATGATCACTTTAGAGTGACCATATACATCCATCACCTCTATGGATAACCATTTTTCACAATATACAACTCCCCAGAGTGCGATTACCCTCACCCTCGTGTTGGTGCCCACCCCATTGTTCCAATAGAAATTATATTTGTGCTCAAGCTTTAAAACTATATATGCTCCACTCCCACAAATATTCTTAGTTGTAGCCCCTTCAAAAAACCCCACCAGATATATACTCCATATGTCCACCAGTTTGATGCATCTCATCGATCCCTTACATACCCAAGTAGTAGTCTCATTGAATAAGGAACACATATTAATATTGGTTTGGTTGATGTCCAACATATAATTTTCAAAATACACTTATTCCAACATTTTCATATATCCCACATGATATAAAACAACATGGTACAATATTCTTTGTATCCCATTTTCCAATCCAATATACAAGAAGCCACAAACGATGTATTCCAATATACAGAGAATTTCAATATGTTTAGCACTCTAATCCATATAGAAACAACCACAAGAAAAATAAGCATAAGATGTGTCACATCCTCAAGAGAACCCTTACATAAAATGCACCAGCCAAGGCCGATGAATAATTTACAAGAATAATAATAATAATTTACAGACTATACTAAGATTAATAAAGAATTAAAATGAGGTGGATTAGTTAGACTTAAAAATAAGATGAATTACATTATTACTATATATTTTAATAACTTAAACTACTTCTAATAATTTAAATTTTAAAATGATGATGATGATGATGATGATGATGATGATGTTAAAATATTAAATGTAAGGATATTAAAATAATAATAATAATGTATATATACTCCATATGTCCACCAGTTTGATGCATCTCATCGATCCCTTACATACCCAAGCAGTAGTCTCATTGAATAAGGAACACATATTAATATTGGTTTGGTTGATGTCCAACATATAATTTTCAAAATACACTTATTCCAACATTTTCATATTTCCCACATGATATAAAACAACATGGTACAATATTCTTTGTATCCCATTTTCCAATCCAATATATAAGAAACCACAAACGATGTATTCCAATATACAGAGAATTTCAATATGTTTAGCACTCTAATCCATATAGAAACAACCACAAGAAAAATAAGCATAAGATGTGTCACATCCTCAAGAGAATCCTTACATAAAATGCACCAGCCAAGGCCGATGAATAATTTACAAGAATAATAATAATAATTTACAAACTATACTAAGATTAATAAAGAATTAAAATAAGGTGGATTAGTTAGAATTCAAAATAAGATGAATTACATTATTACTATATATTTTAATAACTTAAACTACTTCTAATAAATTAAATTTTAAAATGATGATGATGATGATGATGATGATGATGATGATGGTGGTGGTGGTGGTGGTGGTGGTGGTGGTGGTGGTGGCAGTGGTGATGACGGCAACGACAACTACGATGATGATGACGGCAACGACGATGGTGATGACGACGATGGCGACAACAACGACGACGACAGCGGTGACGATGACGACGACGACGACGATGACGACAATGACGATGATGATGAACTAAGACCAATATGGCCTATCAGGCCTCAAGAACATAAAAGCAAGAGACGTGTTCCAAATTCATGACGATGATGACGAGGACGGTGATGAGGATGGCGACAACGATGGCGACGACGATGACGATGATGACGACAATGACGATGGCAGTGGCGACAAAGACGACGATGATGATGATGAACTAAGACCAATATGGCCTATCAGGCCTCAAGAACATAAAATCAAGAGAAGTGTTCCAAAGTCACCATACTTTTATCGACTTAACAAGTCAAGAAGTTAGTAGTGTGGCAAATATTTTGTAAATTGGAACAAATGTGAGTAAGGGCCAGGTAATCCAAGAGAAAGTGATTTTCATCTTCAACCCTCTTAGTATCACAAAGGCTATATAATCTTTCATCCCAAGGTGTTCTCAGAATTGACCAATGTTCAGTTTCACTTTGAAGCTCATGAGAATTAGTTCTTATCTTGGCAATATTGATTTTCTTCTTAGCACTAGTCAAGTCAAAAAGATAATTTTGGTTATCAAGATTGGGTTTTATCATCTCTTTATGATACCTTAGCTTCTTTTTTTCCCTTCTAACTCCTTAAATTTAGAAGTAAAAATATTTTTAATATTATCCTTATTCTCCAATATGATCTCCTCCTTTACCCCCCAATGGTCTAGCCAAGACTAGGTTTGCTTATGCTAGCCTCACTTGAGCTGGAGTTAGGAGTTTTGACTAGAGTTATAAGAAATTTTAGGGAACTTCTTGGCTTACATGTTTTATATATTCTTCTTATACATGAGATACCTAATCATATCCATGCTTTCAATGAAGAAAGAATAGCTTTAATCAAGAGGATAAGCTAGGGAATATTTCCTTTAATCTTGAGGTTGTAGGTTATAAATTTATTTTGAATCAGCTCAGTCTTCCTCCATGATTCTCTAGATATACTGCAACCCCAAACCTCACATCCATATAAAATAACATGATTGACGAGAATCTAAAAGAGGAACACTTTTTACTCCATAGCCAAACATTTGTTGGCTTACAATTGTTTTCAAGCCCATAATAAGATTCTCAACCTCCAATTATCCTTTTCTCAATGTTATAATTCTAGTTGAGTTGATGATGAATGTCAATACCCATATATCTGTATGAAGAAATTTATCCAAGTAGTTATTATCATAAATGGAATTATCATAGTTGATATTTTTGGATTTAATTATCATGACTTTATTCTTGTTGGTATTAATAGCCATACCCATCTTGGAGCAGTAACCTTCGAGGATTCTAAGCTACCTATCAAGATCATCATGGCTCCTAGCTAGAAGAAAAATATTATCAGCATAAAGGAGAAGAGTAATGATCATACCAATGAGCCCGAGGCCATCACGTCCCGCAACTGCCAAACATTATTCTAGCTCATCAATGTAAATTCCAAAAAGGGAATGGGATAGGGGACACCCTTTCTTAACTCTGATATTACATTTAATTTCTTCTAACCAACCCTCGGTGGTCCTAAGATTGGAAATAACATTTTCGTATATCCTAGTCACAACAACCCTCAACTTGAGAGGAACTATTATCTCTTCTAGTCTCTCCCATAGCTCATCCCGAGGAACTGTGTCGAAAGGTTTTCTAAAGTCAACAAAACAATGGAAGATATCAATTTTATTATTGTGACATCCCTCTACAATGATCCTAATAGTAACAAGATGGTTTATAGTTGAGTGATGTCTCCTAAATCCAGCTTTCCCTTTAGCTCTTTCACCATGGCTTTCAAGTCAAAGGCTAATCTTCTTTTCCAAAATGAGCCCATATAGTTTGGCTAAAATGTGACTAATCATAATGGTCCTGTAATTAGAGGGAATGATTTTATCCCCAATTTTAAATATAGGCACAATAAAGCTTAGCACCCAAGGCTTAGGTAAGCCTTGTTTTACTGCAAAATTGAGTTTGTGTATATGAGGAAGGAGGGCATTCCTTCCCAATTTGAAAATTTTAGCTTGGTAGCCTTCAATATCCCTAGCTTTCCCACTAGCAAGTTGCTTAACCCTGAAATCTACATTTTCCAAAGAAAATATATCCCCTTCTATAGGAGTGTTCAAGATGGTGACCATGGGGGGAATCATAAAGATCTTAAGATAGATATCCCAGTTCCTTAAGGGGGTCGAATTATTTTATTTCTTTTTACAAACAAGAATTTTCCTACAAAACTTTTTAGGCTAACATTTAGAAAGGTGAAGAAGATGTTCTTGCCTCCTATTTATATTTGGTTTGTTCTTCCTTTTGATAAGGGATTTGTACATATTTAGTTTTTCAAGCTTTATCTTTTGGTTATCTCGAATCACTTTCCTATCAATTTTACAATCATTATCATACCAAGAGTTAGAAGTTCTATTAATTTTTTTTATAATATAACTTCCAACGCTAAGCATTTTACTTATATAAATAAATAAATTAATTAATATATAATTAATTAATTATTAAAAAAAAACGATATAAAATTTATGATTATAAAAAATACATTAAATATAAAATTTAAATTTATAAAGAATTTAAAAAATCAAATATAGATCTTTTGATTATATAAAAAGAAACTGAATAGATTCTTACTTAATTAAAAAAAAAAAAACATGAAATTAATGGAAAACAAAAAGAAGATTAAAGGTATAATTAGTATGGAAAATCATATAATAATTCACTAAAACAAAAAATAAAATCAAACTCCATTTTCGATAAAATAAAATATCAAAAATATGGATAAAGTTCATTGAAGTTTTTATATTGTTTGTAAATTTATTTCATATTAAAAAAGTATAAAGATAAAAAATAGGATTATATCAATATTAATATTAGTGATTGGAGACTTTCAAGGTTATTCATATTATTGGAGATTCCTAGAAGTGAATTGTCTAATGTTTTTGATCTATTTAACATTATGTATGGTTACTTACTTCATTCATCATCAAAGACCAAAGAGTATATATATATATTAGATGTAAGCCTATCAACCTAGACTTATATTAGTCTTGGATCTACCAAGTTTTAAGAGGAATCAAATTTCTCAAGGTGTAAACCTCTTTTTAAATGCAAAACTTGAGGAAACCTTTGCACCTTGAGATATTTGATCCCTCATGACACTTGATAGATCCTAGGTTAAGATGCATCTAGACTGATTTTAGTCATGCACGATCTCACAAACGTTTTTGGACATCTAGTTAAATTGATCATTTTAAATACGCTAAATATGTTTAAAATTATTATGGTCAGTTTAATTTTAAATTTGCTCAGTTACCTTAGTTTATTAAGAAGATAAAGAGTGTTAATATCTTGAAAGATGAAATATTTTCTTTTAACGCAAAATGACAATGTAACAATGTTGAATGATGGAAAATGTGAAAATAAGAATGTAGCTAAACAAAACATTCTCATACCTACAGTTCCTTGCATTATCACATGATGTGGATCAAACCCTAATCTATAATGACCACAGATATTATCAAATACTCTTCTTTGTTTAACTCGCGTACTTTCAATGTAATAATACTTCGCATGCTACTTAGTGCGAATGGAATTCAACTTCCACTTATAAGACGTGAAACGAATAGGACGATTAAAAGTGCCTTGATTCATAAAATTTGTGTTCCAAATATGCATAACATCACTATGTCTATTTCTAAGCATATCAAACTCATTGTAATTTATAAATAAAAAATTATACAATCACAAATGATCTCCCACTCATTCTCCCTACAATATGCAATTAGATTGGGAACTTATTCTTCTCTATTACACTCAACTAGATCAATCAGAGAAAATGGATTGCAATCAACATGTCACCGCTTGTATCGAAAGTTTTCCCAGTCATGCATTATCTCATTATATGTGTTATATATATCTCTGCAAAATACACAAAACTCTTGTATAATACCAATTTAGACCAACAATATTCTACAAACTTATCATCTTCTAAATTCGGAACCAAGTTAAATCGAGCAAACATTTGTACAATAGTTGCATTCTTCCATGATAACCATTTACTCTCACATCGACATTCTGTAGAAATTCCTTGTAGATTCAAATTATATATTGTAATATGCTAAAACAATTGACTTGAATCTAGTCTACTCATCAGCGGAAACAATAAATGATCAATGAAATCACAAAGCATACAAGAGAAAGAATTTAGTCACACATAACACAATAAATTTCTAGGGAAAGCAACAACTAAAAACCTCTACTATCTCTATATTTCAATAATAATAAAATATGAGAAGATTGCAATGATTTTCTCAAACCCTAGCAACCTTTGCACTATCTCTATCTATCTCACTACTTCCCAGAAAAGCTCAAGCCAATACTTAGCCAATTATGTTGCCTTCCAAGTTGTTATTTCCTTATGCAGTTTCCTTGGGAATTAGCCCATATTTAATTGAGAAATTTCACAAATATGAATTGTGCAATACTCATCGGACTTCCTTTCATTGCATGCACCATCTGTACAATTCAGATGATTATACAATTGATAGTACACTGTCCTTGAACTCTAATCTCAACTGGGTCTTTCTCTGATCTGACATGCATGAGTTAATTATGAGTGAATCTTTAGTTTATTGGTTGATCATTGTAGGTTACACCCCACTACTAGATCTCCCACTAATTCCTCCATCAGTTAGAACTAGTTTAACTCAGTTAGATTGAATTAAATAATTACAACTCCAAATAAACTCAACCAGTGATCTTATAATGCAGGAGAAACTCTACATAACTCAAGTTAGACACTTAACTTGAGTTAATTGATCCAACTAAGTCAAATTAACTTCGTTAACTATTACAAGTTGTGATGAGATGAAGAATTACAATTTAATTCCTAATTTAATTCAAGGATAAAATTAAATTAGGATTTTCTTGTTGCATTTTCAACACTCACTCTCAACAAGAAAGTGATTATCTTCTACCTCAATCTCGCCTCTGTGAAACTCGAATTTTCATCTTGACAATGCCTTTGTCAAAATATCTGCATCATGTTCCTTTGTAGGAATGTACTCCAACAACATGATTCTCCTATGCACACAATCTCATAGATGGTGATACCAGATGTCGATATGTTTGGACCGATCATGAAAAGATAGATTCTTAGAGAGTTTTATACAACTCTGATTGTCACAGTAAATCACTGTAGGATTCATCTGCTGACCAAATGACCCAAGAAGGATCTTGATCATTCAGATAGCCTCACAAGTTTCTTGAATAACAGACATGTACTATGCTTCTGCCGAACTAACCGCAACTGATCTCTGGTTCCTGTTGTACCAAGAAACTTTTGCTAACCTAATACTGAAGATTCCCCCTAATGTGATTTTCCTATCAGATGGAATCCCTACCTAATCTACATTTGTGAAGACTTGAAGCTTCACTCTCTATGTCTGTCTATACTAAATACCAAAATGAGTGGTACCCTTGAGGTATCTCAACACATGTTTAGTTTCCTTCCAATAAATTTTGTTTGCCTTAACCATGGTTTGACTAAGCTGGTTAAATGAAAAACACATGTTCGCTTATGTGTTCACCAATAGATAAGTGAACCCACAAATTATCTATAAATAGTAGCCTCCACTATTTCACCTGAAGTGGCATCTTCCTTCCACCAATTCCCTACTAGAGGAGTCTCCATGGATTTGTTGCTCTCCATGTGGAACTTCTTTAGCATCTCATTGTCATACTTGCCCCAACAGACAAACAACTCTTCATCTCATTGTCATACTTCCATACCAAGAAAGTAATGCATGAGCCCCATGTCCTTCATGTTATAGACATTTTTGGGCACTTCAACCCCAATCACAAATGTCCATAAACTGAGGGCTCTTAAGTCCCTAAAAGGGTTGCTTCACTGCCTAAAGGAACAAGGTCAACTGATTACATCATCTCCCAGAAGTTATCCACTGAAAACTGCTCATAAATGGTCAAAACTGGACCATATTGAAAGCTCCATGCAGAGGGTGCGATTCATATCACCTTCCCAATGTACAGGGTGCGATGCATACTGTTTGGCTCCTCTGTAGGGTGCAATGGTCGGGAATGGACAAATGGCAGGGACCAAAATGCGAGGTGGAAGATCATGGAATCTTCCAGAAGCTTCCCCTCTGACACTTGCCACTCCATTTTTGACCAAGGATGAGTAAGAGATCTTCATTCTCCAAGTGGAAGTAGGAACTATCAGAGAGAAGACACTAATCAAGATCCCAAAAGATGACTCACCTCTCTGTAATCATCTATATATGGATCCCTCTTCACAAAGATCCAGAGGCTGGAATTTTGTAACTTATAGAGAAGTGTTGTTGGTATTTTGGGGTACATTCACAGTGTTGGTTGATTTTGGTTTGCTTGAGGTGAAAGAAGGGCTTCTTAGCTAGAGGATGATGCTAGGTCGGAGCTTCTCATGGTTGTAATCCTCTTGCTACTTTTTATCTGAATAAAGCTATTCTTGTTTCCTTCCATATTCTAGTGTACTTGTTTATATATGCTTGTATAAGGTTAATGTACATCTGATCCTACATTATTTACGAATTTAGATCCTTGTTTCTGGCATAGTAGTATGTTTTTGTGATTCTACAGGTCCTTTTGAAGCTAAGTGGACAAAGAGCAAGCATAAAAAATCTATCAAGAAGGAGAGGGAATCGAGCGCAAGACTCAGGTTGGCCCTCTTGGTTATCCTCTCATCTATTTTCATAAAAGGAATCAATAGTAGACTTTGATTATTTGTTTCCAAGATAGCCACCCATATTAGTGGGAATAACAGCATCCGTGTGGCCACTATTCTTGTATAAGAAAATGGCGACTCCACTGGGGAGCGACTAGATTACTTGTTAGCCTATCTATCCTTGTTTCTTTTATAAATAATACAGATGGAGCCTGAAGTCAAGCCAGCTAGCCTTCGAACTGAATTTTTCATACAAATTCAAAGTAGATCAATGCTGCTTCAATCAATCTCTAGGTTTTTGTTTATAAATTAAATAATAGATCTGCAAGAAATATAATTTCCGTGAGTGGTGGCTTTAGTAACCTCTTAAATCACCTTGTGTTTTTACATGCATTGATCTGTACTTATTCAGCTTAAACACCTGAACTAAACTGCAAACTGTGAGTGAAGTCTTGTTGAAAGTCTCGCACTATAACCATCGCACCCTGCCTTCAAGGGAGCCTGTATGCATCGCACTTCCTTAATGGAGTAGCTGCGCTGCATACTGAATTCACTGTGTAACAGGTGCGATGGTCAGGGAGAACTGATTTTACCCTTCGACTGTGGATTTTTCTCATTGCTTTCAGTCTTATTCAAGATTTTTTTTTTTTGTCTGTAACCAGTGTACTTCTGTGAATACCCCCTTCTCTAGCATTATTCCACCTCCTTAGTGCAAAGAACTCTAAAAGTTTTTTATGTATTGTGCATCCTTTTAGTTCTCTTTTGAAAAAAGTAACATAGACGAACTTCCATCTCTAGATCTAAAAGTGTTGTAGCTGTCATTTTCAGTTTTAGAAAACAATCCCATTGTTTTAGATAGTTGATTATACAATTACTATTGCATAAGATTTGATTTACTATTTTTAAAGTGTCGAAAATAGATTTCCATTTCAAAATCACAAAGTGTCTCTCTTGCTTTCACTTCGTTTTGAAAAAGAATTTTGTTGAGTACAGTCGCTTTAAAAGTAATTCAGTTTTACACATAGCTTTCTTAGCGTCATTTACACATTAAGAGAGCTAAAAGCCAATACATGCATGTGAATTTGCATCTTGAATGCCTGGCTTGATTTAGGACTATGCATATTAGTGTGTGCTCTGTTCTCTGTGAAGAAAATATGCTTGACTTTCTTCCCCTTAGTAGCTAGGATTTTCATTGCTGAAAGAAGATAAAACGTTTATTTATCATCTTAGACTGCATTTAGGAATTATACATACATCACATGGTGAACCTGAAAGGCAAACTGCTAAGCAAGATCAAATTAAGATAAATCTCAATGAATCTAACAACGCTTTGGAACTTAACGCAACATCTAGAGGTCTAGGCTAGAGACGTATTCCCGCATCCTAAAGCCTGATAACTATTGCTTTCAGTGTTGGTTGGGTGATTCCTCCACTCTGAGACGATAAGTGCCAATACGGACTTGTGCTCCCACGTACCATCACGTATATATTGGGAGACCACTATAGGCCGGATCCTTTATCCTTGGGAAGCCAAATCATAATGCACTGAACATAGCATTTCGGAATACTGACTGCCGTACTGTAAAAAGTATTCTACAGTTTTACGATTGGTTTCGTAATCCTCTCTGCCTAGATCTCCAGAGAAGTCCATTTTGCTCCTTTTCAGACTCCTTAAAGGAAAAGGTCCTCTGAGCGCTTGTCAGTTCAAGCTCAATAAAAATTGAAGGCGACTAGAGTCATCCTTTGTTTTTTCTTGACTCTTTAAAATTGAAAAAACAAGTTGTGTCCAAGCATCTAAAAATTTATTTTTAATCGGAATAATGTCACAAATTATCCCATTGATCTTTAGGTTGAGAAAATGGAGTCTACCAACCATGGATCTCCCCGTAAAGGAAATCCTAGTCCCTTCCTATCTTGGGGAGATGTTGGTCCACCCCATATGGCCACGTTGTCACTTCCAGGATTGACAATTGGTTTGCCGGTCTGGCTCTTCTCTACCTCCGTCATTCAGAACCCCACAATTCCTGAATAGTCTAACCAACAACTAAACAACACTAGAGTTACCTCCCAACCTTCTACTTCATCTGATTCTACTTCTCCTCCTTCCTCTTCGCTTGATAAAGCCGATAAGGCCAAAAATCAAGTAGCTGAGAAGAAGAAGAAGCAGAAAGAAAAAAAGCAAAAGAAGAAAAAGGAACTGAAATCGAAAGGGAGCAACCAAGTATCATCTAGCAAAAAATCCACACACTGCACAGTCAAAACCTAAATCTCCTTGTATCATTTGCAATGGAGACCACTTTCACTGAGATTGTCCCTGTATCCCTCGGATCTTAAGGGACTGGTCTCCTCATTTGCACCATCTGGTAGCATCAACCTTTGGCGATCATGTTGAATGCTCACCGTCAACCAGTGAAAGTGAAGCACATGGAAAAAGAAGGAATCTTAAACTTCCTTGTAAGTTGTGTGAAGGTGATCACGCCGTCAACCGTTGTCCCTTCCTTGAAGAGGCTAAAATAGTTTTAGATAATCGTCCAGTTTCACCGTTACGACTTCCTCCTGGATATCAAAAACTCTTGCCGATTCCTCCACCAGTTGAAAATCCGGTTGGCCCATCCTTATGGTCAGCCGAAGCACCTACTGTTGAAAATGAACCTTCAGAATCCATACCAAACGAAAGTCAAAGGTTCGATATGGCAGTTGACCCGATATTGCCTTCAGAGTGTTCATCTTCGAATGATACCGTCAGTGAAGAGAAAGAGAATGACATTGTTCAGCAGAGAACGATACCACATGAAGGAAGTTCAGCAGAGTCCTACCCGGCCATCTATTCAGTCCCACCACCAAGCAACCTAGTGGTTTCCTTCGATTGGAATCTACTAGGCAAACCCCGTTTACCATCCAGTGTAGCATTCAGAATTATTGTACAGGCTTACAGAATGGTCATGGTTGGTACCATCATTGATGAAGGGGCTTCTGTGAGTATCCTTTCCTCAACTACTTGGAAAGAGCTTGGTTCACCATGAATGTTATGGTAGTTCAAGGACCTTTAGATTACAATCTACTCCTTGGATGCGACTATATTTATTGCATGGGAGCCATCGTCTCCTCACTCTTTAGAGTAATGTGTTTTCTACACGAAGGCAGGATGGTTAAGCTCATAAACCAAATGTCATTCCCTAGTTCACACATCACAAATAGTCAAATGCCATCCCTGAATGGTCTATTCATGCAAGAAATGTCTCATCAATCTCCAGTCCATCCACCTGATGAGCGCGAGTGATTCAGGAAGATGTGACTTAAACCCAGGGGGCATGCACCCTGGTCCGCTTCAGCAGGAAAACCTTGGGTATAGGGTTGATTTCCGTGAAGGATATATGACTCGTCTGGCGAACCTGTCCTCACAGGAAAATGGGAACAAACTGGAATAAGATACCTTCCTTGAGGTTATGCCGAGTGATTCACTCCCCTTTGTCTGTTTCGGCAGACATCGCCAAGAAAGAATTTTAGTTGCTACGCTTATAGAACTTTCTTGGTAACTTGGAAATTTTTGGCTATACTTGGGGCATGTGTTTAGTCAATTTATTGTTATCTAAATTGCTAGTATTAATTGTCAACCCGGGGCTCGTAAGCTGATGAAGTGAGGGTGTACTATATGTACTTAAGTAACTTTCTTAGAGCTTTTGTTGTTAGGGGGGTTGTTTATGATTAACTTATCTTCCTAAAATGGAATGATGATTATAGACAAATGAGTGCAAGTGTGTGAAAGTGATCTCTATATGAGTGAAAGTGTGTGTGATGGTGATTTCTAATTGCTTGCTGAATTTGTAAGAGAAAAGAACTTGAAAAGAATGAATAAATCAAAATTACTTGAAAGTAAATGACCACAATCCAATGGCATTAGTCTCTATCCATACTGCTGCAAATAAAAGAAATAAGAAAATCACTTCAAGGATTGATGTTTAGTGATGATCTCCTTCTAACTCTCTGCTTCTACTGCGTATTTGCATAAAACACGATTAGAAGGTAGCTGAAGACAAATCCAAGAATTGATAAAAACTCTAATCTACTTTAATTGACAAATTGTAACACTACTAAACCTTTTCCAACATACTGCTCCTACATATGTGATTATGTGTAACAAGTGGAAAAAGTGTTAGTATCACAAGCCAAGTCTACTCAAATACAAGCTGCAATTAATCAATGTTCTGTTCTCTTGAAAAATAAGCCATTCATGATAAAAAGAGAGCATAAATTAGTTAGCATCCAACTTGTAAAACTACACTAAAACTAGTCTAGAAAAATAGAGTAAAAAGGGAAGCACTATGAATAAGACAACTGCAACTACCAT